>WIGM01000355.1:0-43468 GCA_014235935.1 Colletotrichum musicola | reverse complement strand
AGCTCGTCGTCGTCGAAGACGTTGTGGCGCTGCGGGAGCTGCGGCGGCGTCGGGCGGGGGGCGATGTCGTGGCTGTATCGGCGCTCCATCAGGGGCGATCTGTAGACGTTAGCAATGCTAGAATAGACAATAAAAGCACATGATAGAACGTACAATTGCTCGCTGCGGTCCAGGTGCGCCAGGTGCTCCGGCAACGAGTCCTCGAGCAGATGCGCCGTCACGGCCTCCGTGTTGTCGCCGTACTCGTCGAACAGCTTCGACACGAACGCCGACCCGAGGTCCGGGAAGAGATCCTGTATCAGCGCGATCTGGCTCTGCCGGTGGGCGTGCAGCTCCTCCCTCGCCTCATTCTTATCCGCCACGCCCTTTCCCTTGTCGACTTTCCTCTTCACCAGGCGTTTTGGCCTGGTGACGGCACCGCCTGGCTTCCGAAAGCCCTCGAGGGCGGATATCCTCGTCCTAAGCGCCGTCGACGCAGCGCCCTTCTCCTCTGCTTTCTTTAGCAGTTGGCGCAGGACGGGCGTGGCGGTGACGAGCTCCGCGACGAGCGAGTCGTTTACGTTCAGCACGCTCTGTCGATGCGTCTCCGCGGCTGATTTCAAGGAGAATAGCACGTCGGCTAGCATGCCCATCTTCCCCGCCTCTGCGATCCCCACGAGGCAGAGGTAGGACGTCGCGATGAGGACTTTTCGTAAAGGCGGGTTTGTGATTTTGTATGCGGACACGAGAGCGTCGAGGAAATCTGAGCCGGCTAGGAAGAAGGCTGCTGCTTGTGAGGAAGCATGCAAGAGGTGGTTTAAGAGTGCGAGACGGGACTCGAGGAGTCGGAGGTCGGATTTGAGGCCTGCTTCTAGGGACTTTGTGAGGTTCTTTTTGAAGGGGTGGAGGGATGTCTCGATTGCGGAGGGGTGCGCGTCGAACGCTTTTGATAAAGTTGCTGGCGCATTTTTTCGAAAGAGCTTTGCGAAGGAGGATAAGAACGGCGCTGTCGTCAACTGTCCCGGCGGAGGTTGGGAGGATGTGAGGAGCCGGGATGTCAGGGTGAAGACTGCCCTCAGGAGGGGCTTTGCGTTGGCGCCCAGCGGCGATGGTCCTGATTCCGCGACCGAGGGGATGAAGGTCGATAGGAACGTCGTTAACGACGAGGGGGTCTCGTCTTTCGGCGCTGCTGCTTTCGAGAGCTGCGCTTCGGGGAGGGCGAGGTGTGCCTGCGCGAGCGTCGTCCATGCCGTCGTTAGGCTGTCCCAGTCCGAGGTCGTGAGGTGGGAGAGCCACGATGCCGGGGGGAAGGGCGCGAAGGGCGGTAGTTGGGCCATTGTCTCTGGATGTGGAAAGCGAACGGGTGCTATGAAAAGGAGTGCGCAGCAAAAGACAGAGTCGTTTGTGGTCGTTCTTATTGCGCCGTCGCTCAGCAGGCTGACGGGTTGTCGTTCGCCGGATGATTCATTGTGACAGCCGCCTTGCAGCTGGAGCTTGCACGGTGGAGCTCGAATGCGGAAGTGGGGGTTTGGAGGGGCAGGTTAGCAGTACGTATCTTTCTTAGTCATTCCCACACTAGTCCCGTTTCGGAGAGGTGTGCCCGTCGGTTAAGCCCTACCGAAACCCCACGGGAGTAAAAAAAAAGTTCGCGATCGCAATTCGTGCCCCCGGCCGTCTCTTTTTCCAGCTTCGAAAGCCAGCCTTCATCACTTTGCCGCAACCAAGCCGTTCGAGTCGTGAAGGATCTCTCTCTCGTCAATATCTCCCATATCAAAAACCTCGCTTTCATCCCAAACACCAGTCAAGATGTCGTACAACAAGGACAAGGACTTCGGCGAGGCGCCCAAGACGCACAAGATCCGCATCACCCTCTCCTCCCGCAAGGTCCAGTCCCTCGAGAAGGTCTCCGCCGAGCTCATCGAGCGCGCCAAGTCCAAGGACCTCCGCGTCTCCGGCCCCGTCCGCCTGCCCACCAAGACCCTCAAGATCACCACCCGCAAGACCCCCTGCGGTGAGGGCTCCAAGACCTGGGACTGCTACGAGATGCGCATCCACAAGCGTCTCATTGAGTACGTTTCCTCTCCTCCCCGAAGACGGCAAAAGAATGTTGGAGATGGGATGAATTGATGCTGACAGACACCCAGCCTCAACGCCCCCACCGAGATCGTCAAGCAGATCATCGTCAACATCGAGGCCGGTGTCGAGGTCGAGGTCACCATTGCCGCTTAAGTGGTTTGGTTGTCCACGACATCTAAGGAAAGGGGATGTGGTATGGGCTTTTTGGCTTGGGAAAGTTCCGTGCCGGCTGCTGTGAGGGTTGCGACGCGTGATGCTGTTCGTTTCTCGGGAGCAGGTCCGGCCGGACGAGTTATGAGGTCTAGATACCCCCTGGAATCAAAATAAACAAAAAGACCCCATACTGGATCACGTCGTCTCACTGACACTGAGTGCTTGTGTGTTTGTGTGTGTGGTTGAAGAACGTTTGATTGAAAAGTGACGCCAAGTGACGTTCAATTACGGCGCCCTTGGGGGAATCGCACCGAAGATGAAAAGTATACTATAAACTGTCCCAATGACCGCTCCATAACATGATCTATCGACCGCTCCGTCCATCTCCTTTTTTGTAGTTATATCCTACACATAAAAACGCCGTGTAATGCCTCGTCCCATACAACCTACAACGAAGTCTCCCCTCCTTCCCAGACTACATATCCCAGAGGCAGAACTCGCGCTTGGGCGGCACCTCGGGCATTATCCCACCCTCGAACCTCCCCGTCCCCACAAACGCCACCCACTGCCCCCGCGCCGCGTCGTCGTACGCCCCGTCCGGCAGCTCCGTGTCCTTGTAGTAGTTCGGCGGTCCCTCGGGGAACCATATCCGCGCCCAGGACCCGTTGAAGGCGCGGATGCCGGGCAGGTTGTCTTTATACGCGACAGGCTTGCCCTTCCACGTCGCCAGCCGCCCGTCCATGCCCTTGGTGCTCTGAACGGGCGGGTGCTGTTTCGCACAGCCGGGGGGGTACGGCCCGCTCCCTGACGCCGGCGCTTGTTGGGCGGCTGACGCGGCGGGTTGGGCTGCTGGCTGTGCGCCGAAGGGGTTTGCTTGTGCTCCCAGGGCGGAAGGCTGGCCGAAGGGCGAGGGTTTGGGCTGTCCTCCGAAGGGGTTGGCTTGGGCTGCCGGGGCTGCAGCCGGCTGGCCAAAGGCATTTGTAGGCTGGGCGTCCATGCCCGTGCCCGGCGGGGCATCTGGCTTCGCGCCGAACGGATTGTTAGCAGCTGCTGGTTGAGCAGGTTGGCCGAATGGGTTCGGTGCCGCCGGCTGAGCGGCCTGCCCGAATGCACTCGGGGCCGCGGCCTGTGCTGGTTGACCGAACGGGCTGTTCGCCGCAGGCTGCGCGGGTTGCCCGAACGCGCTCTGCGTCTGTTGCGCCGGCGCGCCGAAGGGACTCGGGTTCGCAGCAGCGTTCTGTGCCGGCTGTCCGAACGCGCTGGGCTTAGCATTATTCTGCGCGGCCTGGCCGAACGGGCTCGCGTTGGTGTTCGCTCCGCCGGCGCCCGAAAAGGGGCTCGGCCCGCTCGCGCCGCCGCCAAAGGGGTTGGGCTTCTGACCCAGGGCGCTCGCCTGGCCGAAGGCGCTGCCGGATGCCGCGGGCTGTGCAGGTTGACCAAAAGCAGGCGCGCCGAAGGGATTCGGTTTCGCGCCCAGCGCCGACGCCTGGCCGAACGCTGATGTGGTCGATCCCAGCGCACTGGGCTGGCCAAAAGCAGACGTCGTCGGGGCCGGTTTGCCAAAAGCCGAGGTTTGACTCTGGGCGCCGGCGCCAAAGGCCGAGGTTGGTTGCGACGGCTGGCCAAATGCCGACGTTGTTTGTGCTGGCTGGCCGAACGCGGAAGTTGTCTGCGCCGGCTGTCCGAATGCAGATGTTGGTTGAGAGGGTTGACTGAACGCGCTTCCCGACGCAGCAGGTTGCGCCGGCTGACCAAAGGCTGGTGCTCCGAAGGGATTCGCCTTCTGTCCCAGGGCGCTCGCCTGGCCAAAAGCGCTGCCCGTTGCCGCCGCCCCGCTGCCAAAGGCTGATGCCTGCTGGCCGCCCGAAGAAAAGGGATTCGCGCTCGAGGACGAAGCGTTGGACGAGAAGGGGTTCTGCTGGCCCAGTGACGAACCCCCCGTCCGCCTCCCGACGGCAAACTCGCCGGTCGTGCCGCCCGGCTGGGTGCCCTGCTTGCAGATGTCGATGCGGTTGGGGTGTTTCTGCTCGGCGGAGATGATGAACTGGATGGCGCCGTCCAGGTTGTCGATCGCCGTCTTCATCTGCAGCTGCGCCTGCTGGTACAGCTCCTGGGCTTGGTTGAGCTGGTTCTCGTCAGTCGACTGTCGCTGACACTTCTGCTGTAAGTCCTACCGCTTGCTGCGGGTTGCCCGCCGCCACGGCCATGACGTGGTGAAGCCGCATCTCCTCAAAGCTCTGCTCGCGCATCGGCCCGCCAAAGAGTTGCTCGGGAGCGTCTCTCCCCGGGCCGTACGCTGACAATATCCATTGCGGTGCCTCCGAGGTCAGGTCCTTCTCTATAGTCTCTTTCGACAGGAGGTACGGGATCGCTGTTTCGGGTCAGTCATCGAGTTGCGTTGCTTGGGGCGCGGGGCCCTCGATGTTGAATGACGAACCGTCGTTTCCGCCGCGGTTGAATCCTCCGCCCGAGTTGCTGCCGAACGCGGCAAATCGGTTATTTGATTGGCTTCGACTGGGGTGCTCGAATCGGCAGTTTTCTGTGGCGACAAATGTCAGCAAATCTGGGTTCCAGCAGCAGCACCCGACCGGGCGCAATCGCGACGTACGTCCAAACTTGCAGGTCCCCTGCTCGAAGAACTTGCAGACCACCATCCTTGTTGCTGAGGTCGGGCTCGCTCGCGGTGTTGATGATTAGGGTGTCGGCAGCTAGGTCATTTCGCTGAGGTTGTTGCAGGGCAGGACCGTCGAGGGAGGTTGCAGAGAGGTGAAAAGGTAATTATTGATCACAGGCTGCAGATTGGACGTGGAAGGAAGAATCGTCATCCAAGTTCAGCCTTTCGCAGCCTTGCCTGCACGGGTCTTAGCGCGTTGTGGCTGGCCAATGAGTAGCACAGTGAGAACCCTGGCCATTGTAGGCGCCGCACTGTGCGCTTCCACCTTCCCAAGTCGCAGCCAACGCAGAATCCAAGACTATCATCGACATCTTTCTATGATTCTGGGATGATTTTTTCTCTCGATTTTCCTTGTTTTTTGCCATTCGAATTAAGTTGTTGACACGGAAAATCACGTCCAATATCGTCAAAACTACCGAGAATTTCGACCAGATCCGTATTCTCTCAGGCAACAGATTCAGAGTCAATCGATCACCATCAAAAAGAAGTTCCTCTTCCACAAGGGCAAGCATTTCACAAAACAAAACACCAAAGATTGAATCTGACATCAAACATAG
Source organism: Colletotrichum musicola (assembly GCA_014235935.1). Lineage (NCBI taxonomy): Eukaryota > Fungi > Ascomycota > Sordariomycetes > Glomerellales > Glomerellaceae > Colletotrichum > Colletotrichum musicola. Next base: position 38,029 of record WIGM01000355.1, on the reverse strand, counting down.
TATTGTGTTATCCAAAGCTTCATTACTACAAACTACGACTACAGTCTAAGCCAAGGTGGCAGCGACCATGGGCTTCAGCTGCTTCTCGACGTACTCGGGGTTCCTCCAGTCGGACCAGTCGACGTTCAACAGGCCCCAGGACTCGTCAAAGTTCTGCGTGCCCTGGCGGGTGTAGTAGCTGCCGACCAGCACCCAGATGAACCAGCTCGCCTTGTACTCGGGCAGGTACTCGGCCAGGCACGAGGCGTACGTGTTCTGCCAGGTGGCGTCGTTCATGTTGAATCCAAACTCGGTCAGCGCCACGGGGAACACGTTGACCGTCGCCGGGTCGCTCTCGTTCATGGCCTGGAACCCCTTGGTGTACAGGTTGTACCGCAGCGAATCGCAGCTGCCGATGCCGCCCTCGTAGTTGTGGATCTCGAGCACGAGCTTGTCGGCGTAGCCCTCAAAGTCAGCCAGGTCGAACGTCTCGGTCCCCGGGGTCAGGGCGGTCCCGCGGAAGACGGGCGCGACGGTGGTGTCGTAGTTCAGTCCCGAGAGGTAGATGAGCACGTCCGGGTTGGCGGCGTTGACGGCGTCGGTGCCCTGCTGGATGTACTTGTACCAGTCCTGCCAGTGGTACGAGGCGGCGACCAGGTCCGGGTTGTCCGAGGCCTCGCGGAGCTCGTTGCGGAGCGACATGGCCACGAGCGCCGTCCACGACTTGCCGTGCTCCGCCATATAGGCGAGGCCGCGCACCCAGTTGGCCGCGTCGAACTCGCGGTCTCCCCACCACGTGTTGCCGTCGTTGCCGGAGCAGCACCACTTTCCCTTGGACATGTGGTTGTCGAGGAGGATGTAGATTTCCTGCTTGGCGCACTCGGCGGCGATGGCGTCGTAGACCTGGGTTCGGTCAGCTGAAGGGTCGTTTCATAGAGGTGTTCTTGCTTCTGCTTACCTCGAGACGGGTAGTCTCCTCCGTAAAGGAAGGGTTGTTGGCGAGGACCTGCGCAAGAACAGCAGTGCCGTTGGCCTCACCGAGACCGTTGACAAAGGCAGTCTTGAGGTCAATGTCCTTGCCGTCGTTGGCGTAGATCTGGTCGACCAGCTCGATGGCAAAGGTCAGGCGGATGGCGTTCATGCCGATGCTCTTGATCTTGGAGACGACGCCCTCGATGGACTGGTACTGCAGGCCCTCGGGGACCATGACCTCGCCGTGGCCGGGCCAGTTGGTGCCGGCGAAGTTGACCGTGTTGCCGGCGGCGTCCTGGGCCCAGCGGCCGTTGGTGACGAGGGGGCCGTTGGGCCAGCTGCCCTGTCTCTTCTGGGGGAGGGCGGCGCAGAGGCCGGCCAAAGCGACGAGCGAGGTGAGGAACTTCATTGTCGGAGACTGGGGAACGACGCGTCCGGGAGGTTGTCGCGACAGAATAACAGCGTATCATTCCGTGGTCCCTCTGCCTCTTATATCATCGCCCCCTTAATGCCGCGAGCTCCCACGGCCCGAGAGCGGGACCTGGTTCTCCCCTCCAGAAACCGACGCTGACATCACGAGCATTGGCACGGCTCTCCTCTGGGGTCATGATTCCTTGGCTGCCATTGCCATGAGTCGTCAACCATGGCTCGCCGCCCGCAGCGGGGCATCTCTCGGGCGTCCGTCAGGCCACCGACGGACGAGGCGCCTCGGGCATAGCTTCGCCCGAGAAGACGAGCCGCGGTCAGGAACGAGGAAGCAAGGTTGCAACGGTCAATCACTCTGATGATGCGCTCTGCTCGTCCCGCCCCCGCATTGCTTGTCGAATCTGCCGACGAGGGGAGAGAGAGCGCCCAGGTTTCCCCACATGGCGACCCCATCCCCGCGCAGCGGACGAAGCTCCCCGAATCGGCTTCGTCGCGATCACAAGATGTGCGACGGGGTTGCAACGGAGTGGAGAGGCGGTAATGGACGGCTCCGAGATCCCCGGATCAGCCTCTGGGGAAAGAGAGAAACACAAAGAAGCTAAACACCACATCAAAATAACGCCGGTCTTTGCCGGCGGGCAACACCGGGGCCGCGTTCCCGACAGGGAAGTGCCCGCCGCCGATCCAAGAGCCGAGCCGAAAGTGGCAGTTGGAGAAGCGTCGAACAGGGGCGTCTGAATGGTGCGCAAGTTCGGACGGACAAACTCGCACGATGGGCGAGGGCAAGATCCACATTGCCTTGGAAATGCGTTCATTATTCTTTATTTTCGTTCTGCTGAGCTATTGAAATCGCTGACATGTGCAAGCATCCAAAATCATGGCGCGTCGTCTGTCAATGACGAAAGGCTTCATGCACCTCACAGCACCAACCCCGATCCTCACGATGCTCCCGACAACGCTTCATCCCTAACCTCGTTGCCCCCCCTACGCCCTCGCGCGGAACTCCACCATCGGCCCGTCCTTCATACTCGTAAACGTGTCGTACAGCTGGAACTCAGACTCCCTCCTCCGCCCCTCCTCGAGCTCCGCCCTCCCCTCGGCCGGATCGAACACGCCCACCGCCTTGCGCATGTCATACAAGAACAGCGTCCTCGCCAGCGTAGTCGACATCTCCGCATACGCAAGCCCCTTCCCAATGCACCCCCTAGCGCCGATCGAGAACGGACAGAACGCGCTCTGCGCCCTCGCGGTATCCTCCTCCGTCGTCTGCTTTCCGGTAACGGGGTTCGTCGCCCCCGCGATCCAGCGCTCGGGCACGTACGAGTACGCCGACGGGTAGTAGTTCTCGTTGTGGTGGATCGTGTAGTGTGGCGTGCCGACGATGGTGCCCGCGGGGACGTGGGCGCCGTCGATGGTCATGCCGCCGGGGAGCACCTCGCGCGGGAGCAGGCCGCCGACGGAGGGCGAGAGGCGCATGGCCTCGTCGATGCAGGCGCGCAGGTAGCCGCACGAGTTGAGCGTCGCGCCCTGCAGGATCTCCTCCACGTCGGCGAACTTGCCGCGGACCTCGGCCGTGGCCTTCTCGAGGGCGTGAGGGTTGCGGACGAGGTAGAAGATGGTGGCGGCCATGGCGGTGGACGTGGTGTCGGCGCCGGCGATGATGCTGCTCTGGTCAGTATAACTCATGTCTGATGACTGACGATGCACTCACAGGAGGTTCGACTCCCCCCAGAGCTCAGGCGTCGAAAAGCCCAGCCCCGTCTCCGGATCGCGCGCCTTGAGGAGGTAGTAAAAGAAGTCCCGCCGATCAGTATCCTCGCCCATCTTGGTCCGCTCCGTCAGCTGCGCCTTGCTGTACGCCATGTACCTCGCGCGACCGGCCGCAATAGTCGGGAACAGCAGCTTATCCAGCTTCAACTTGTCAACAATGGGCATCGTCCCGCACAGCAAGTGCCTCTTCGTCGCAGCAGCAATCAAATCCAGCGCGAACCGGTTATCCGGCGCCTCGAGCATGTGAAACGCCTTGCCAAACGACAGATCCCCCAAAATGTCCATGGCGAGGTAATTACACCAGTCCGTCATGTTCTTAGGCGACGACCACCCCTTCGTGTCCGCGACAGCGCCGCGGCCGATCTCAGCGGTGAAGGAGCGGATGTTCCCGATGATGTAGCGCTGCATCTCCTTCATCGCGCTGTCGGAAAACCCGTGCGCCAGGACGCGGCGCTTGCGCGCGTGGACGTCCTTGTCGCGCGCGTTGTGCGTATTGGGCGCCGGGTGGACGAAGGCGTTGTAGAACTCGGCCTTGCGGACGTTGGAGCGGAAGCCGTAGATTTCCTTGAGGGAGGTGGAGGAGTTGAAGGAGAGCGAGTTGGGGCCGAAGCGGACTATCTTGCCTGCGGGTTGTCAGCGTTGAGTATGAGGAAGTGAGAGGTGAGTGTGAGAGGTAAGTACCATATTTGCTGTGAAGCTTGTAGAAGTCGAGATGGCGGTCGCCCTTCCACGCATGGTAGAGCTGGTACCCGTCCGTGGCCTTGGCCAGCAGGGGACCTGGGTATTTTGCGAGAGGGTGGAAGAAGATGCGGTAGACGACGATGCCGGCGATCTTTCGTTTGTTAGCCACCATTCCCCGTCCCTTTCCTGATCGCCATGACACTCACGTAAATGACACCTCCAAGGGCTCCTAAGCCCAGCCATAAGCTGATGTGATTCGTCTCCATGGTCACGTCTCTTCGTCACTCAGTATGAAGCCGAGGATGGAGTAAGAGTAAAGGGAGGGAAGGGGAAGAGTCACGGGGACCGTGGGCTATGCGTTCATATAGAACCAAGGGGAAAGCCACGCTCAATCCGTCATTCCGTCCTTCCCGGAGGCGTTACGCTCTGACATTGGATCGTTTTCGTTTTTTTAAAGAGAGGGCAGGTAGGGCATGCCTCGAGAGGAAGCTCTTACGCAACCGGGACAATTGTCGGCTTTCGACGGTTCTGAGAGCTGAAAGCCGATGGTCCCCCCGACCTTGCCGTTTTGGAGGGTTGGTCTCGGACGCGGCTAATCGCGGGGGAGGGAACTAAGCTAACGTGGAAGACCGCAGATAGCCATGCTTACCCCAACCCAAGAGATCTCAGATCCTTCTGTCAGAGGATCCTTTGGACAAGCAAGAACCCCGCATTTTTGCGGTTTCGTAGTTGGGCATGTGAGCTGTCGGCCAACGAGAGACGGTGTGATTACACACTACCCCCTAGTAAGTCTGGGGTCGAGCTTTTTGTTGGAGAATTTTTGGGGGCAGAATGGCAGGTATTCAAAGCCGATTGTTCGGGTTTCGGCTTTGAGGGAAAGATATGCGGAGATGGGGAAGGAATTCCGCTCTGGTCCGCTCGTTTTGCGACGGCTCTGCTGCTGAAATGTAAGAGGGTAGGGATGACGCTTATGGAGGGTGTTCCGGGCGAGCTGTCACATTAGAATGACGCAATCACAGCATCTGCCTCTCTCTCGAGGATTGAAGATTGTTATCACTCAGATCTCACGTTGAAGATACCAAACCAATGAGGCAGGAGGTATAATCTGATCCAACACCACGTTTTACTCGGGATTGGAAGAAAAGCAATCGAGATGGTGAGGATCAGTGAACTCCTAGCCTGCATTATCCGTCAGTCAGTAAGCAACACCACCCATTGACCAACCAAACGCCCGCGAAGACAGTAAGCGACGGCAGCTGAGCTACCCGATGACGGCAGGTGCAGATCGGACTTCCGCGCGGGTATCTGGCGGGGGAGGGGTGCTGCCGGGGTTTGCTCCGGAGTTTTGTGTGTCGGGTTCTTCGGGTCTGTCGGGTTTACTCTCGGGTTTGCTCGTCGGCTTTGAAGGCATCAACGACAAAGCGACACCCTGCATGGCAGCCCTCACTCTCACACTGAGTGTCAGATCACTCTTCCTAGAGTTGAAGTATATACGCAGTTAGACAGTATTCTTGGACGAAAGTGATTACAATGACGACGATGGACAATAGCGACAAGAACGGTCGAAAGCCGAGTTGCATTCCTAGCCGAGGCAATGCAGATGTTCACCGCAGCAATCTTGCGAGGAGAAATCAAAGAGTCAACAAGTATGCACCATCTTGAGTCCGGAGTACCGATTTTGAAAGAACCAGACCAGATTGACATATGTTGCACCGTTTGTCCAGGGGAAGTTCGCGGGGCCTTTCAACACGTTGGAGTGACAGGTAGCGGGAATATCACAAGTAGTGACGAAAGTCTGAGGGGAAACACTACGAGTACAGAATGAGTAGACGACCGGGCGCAGCTGATTCTCTATCGAGACCATCGCCAACCCTGGTGGTCGACATTTCATTCCAGGAAGTCTTTAGCTGCTACAGAAACCATGCGCACAGGAGCAAGGCCACGCCCATTTCCCGCCCCGGCAATAAATCCAAGTCCCGTGCCAATTACACCGTTTCGAGCCCGTCGGGAGGCGCTCTACTTCGATGCCTTCCTCAGCCCCCAGATCCAGGAGTTTCCTCGTCATCAGACAATTTCCGTGGCGAACGGCGTGCATCAACGGAGTCATCCCCTTCTCGTCCCTGCAGCTCAAGTCAACAACCCCCCGCTCCAGCAGGAAATCCACCACCACCACCGCGGCAGTCCGAACGGCGAAGACAAGAACGGCCTGGTGGGCGCGCTTCAACACCTCGTCGTCGCCCTCCAGCGCGTCGAGGAGCAATTTGATCGTCTTCAGGTAACCGAACTCTCTCGGGAAGCGGGCGCCCTCGTCGCCCAGCACCTCGAGGGTGTTCAGGAGGACTTTCTGGCTGACGAGGTCTGCCAGGACCACCCCGAACCTGGTGCCCATCGCATCCCGCGTGCCGAATTCGAGGGGTGTCTGCCCTCCAGAGTCCCTCGCGTTGGCGTCCATGCCCAGATCCGTCAGCAGGTACCGTACGACGTCTGGGTTTCCTTCTTGGGCGGCTGGGAATAGAATCGTTTGTCCGGCATTGTCCTTGGCCTCCGGGTCGACATCACAGGCCAGAAACATCTTGAGCATCTCGAGGTTTCCGTTAGAGACGGAAGGCCATAAGACGGTCCGTCCTGCGTTGTCCCTGACTTTGGGATCGGCGCCATGGGCTACCAACACCTCGAGGATCTCGATGTTTTCGCGAGCAGCAGAGTGCCATAAAACCGCCTTCCCCTCGTCATCCCGGGCTTCCATGTCCGGCATCTCGCCATCGCATTCCAGAAAGAATCGCACCATATCGGTATCGGCGCCCTCCCTCTTGACGGCGAGAAGAAGCGCCGTCTCTCCGTCGTCGTCTTTCACGCCCGTGTCGGCTCCAAGCTCCAGCAGCGCCTTGATCCCTCCGACGTCCCCTTCTCGGGCACAGCTCAGCAGCGGGGTTCTCCCCCTGTCGTCTCGGGCTTCGATGTCCATCTCCAAGCGCTCCTTGACAGCGGGGATATCGCGACAGCCAGCCTCGCCCAGCGCCTGTATCGTCCTCCAGTCGAGCTTGTCGATCTTCACACCGTACGGGGACAGCGGCCGCGAAACCGTGGCCTGCTGCCACGGCTCACAGGTCTCGCGGAGGCCCAAGAGTGCCTTGACGGCTGATCTCTCGTCCGATCTCCGTTGCGAGGCGATGGACAGCAGAGCGTCGCAACCGTCGCTCTCCACCTCTGCGTGTACTCCTTCCCGGGCGCAGAATTCGAGGAACCAGTTTATCATCGTCACCGAGCCCATCTCTACGGCCTTTCTCATCGCACGGCGGAATGCTACTTGGAGTGGGTGACGGGCTGACTCGGGCTGGCCTGGTCGACATTCCTTGGTATGTTTGATCTCCTTCGTCATAGCGCGGCATTCAAGGAGGAACTTGACGACGTTGTAATGCCGTCCGCACACGGCCCAATAGAGAGGTAGTTGTGCTTCTGCGCGGGAGGATGAGCCCTGGACGGGACCGTCTTCGAGCTGGACGAATTCCTCGCAAGGTAGGACCCCATCTCGGAAAACATCGGTGAACCCAAGCAGAGCCGCCATGTGTGCCCTGGCCTCTGGAAGACGCTTGCACCCGTCGTCGACGACCGGGAGCAGCACGCGAAAAGCTCCGAGGGCCTCCGGGTTGTACAAAAAACGCTTCAGGCTTCGAGGGACAGTCCTGACGTAGAGTCCGTCCATGTGTCCGCTGCCGTGGAGCAGAGCGTACCTGCAAAATGGTATCTCCGTGGATTCCTCGAGCGTCTTCTTCACCCCTGTGCTTTTGCCAGCTTCCTTGACCCCCGCGGCAAACTGCAGAACCTGGGGGAGGCAGAGATAGTGGAAGCACGTCGCCGCGATCGTGGCGTCCACGTCGTGGAAGAGCTCGTACCGCTTCTCCACGAAGTACTCCTGGGTTGTCAGGTGGACGAGCCGGATCTTCTTCTGCTCGTCCAGCTTGACCAGGCCGGCGCAGACGGAGGTGATGGCCTCCTCGGGGAAGATGCTGTCCTCGTCGATCTGGCTCTCGTGCTCGGCGGCGAGGGCGTGCTGGAGCTCGGCGATGCCCAGGGGCTGTTTCGCGCAGACGACCCACGAGATGACTTTCGTGGCCAGCTCGGCCTCGTCCGGATCCTGGCCTATGATTCTCTCCCACGCCTCGTCGTAGTAGGCCGTGTATGCCGTCGGCAGACGGCGCAGGGCGTCTAGCACGTCCTTCGGTCGTTGCTTGCGCCTCAGGAAATCCATCAGGAACAAGGCCAGTAGGAACCTAAATGGACCGAGCAAGTCAGCAAACACAACAACACTACACCAATCTCGGTTGAAGGAGGAAATGGGGAGCCCTCACATTCCATCGGCCTTTTTCGCGACGACATCCTTGATCTGGGCCTGGATGTCGGGCCTCTTCTGGACAAAAGGTTGCATCCGCGGCATCTGACCAGCCACGAACTGCAGGACGTCGTCGTTGCTGGCCTGGATCGGCAGGGTATCGCAGCGGCCTAGATCCGGGTGATCGACAATCTCCAAAATCTGTCTCGTCGTCGCAAAGATGTTGACGTGCACGTCGCGCTGCAGCCGGGACAGCTCGGACAGGAGCCTCTGCCGGACGTCGGCGCCGCACTCGTCCAGCGCGTCGACGAGGACGAAGACCCGCGCGCGCGCGCCGGCCAGCTCGCGCAGCAAGCCGAGCGTCTCGCCCTCCGACCGCGTGGTTCCCTTGTCGCGGTGCTCTTCGTACGCGGACACCAGCCTCGCGGGGAGCACGTGTGCCTGCGCCAGCTGCTTCGCCAGGCTCGAGAGGATGTGGTGCAGGGTCTGCTTGGCCTGGTCCTTGGCGTTGCAGAAGACGTAGGCTATCGCGACGTCCTCGTCCGGGAACTGGCGGGACAGCTCGTCCACGACGATCGAGGTCATGATCGTCTTGCCGGAGCCCGGGTCTCCGGGGCAGAGCAAGCCTTTGCCTTTCTCGGACATCCAGGTCTTGAATTTGTCCGAGTCCAGGAGCCATTGGCCTGTGCCGTCCTGTCTGGCGTCCATGTGGCCTCGGTGCTGCGGCTCGTAGTCCGTGGCGGTCAACCACTCGAGGATCTCTCTCTTCTGGCGGGTTTTCTGCTCGTCGTACATGGAGTCGACCATTCCCCTGACGGCTTGGATAGCTTCGCTGCATCGGTCGTGTCAGTAACGGGCGATGCGTCTCCAAGGGCATGCTCACCTGTCTCCGAACGTCCTGATCGTGTTCAGCACGTGGATGTTCAACAAGATCCTCAACCGCAGGTCCTGTACGTCTTTGCTGTTGAGCCTGAGACCCTTCAGCCGGGCTTTCCAGGCGGCATCCGACAGACGCTTCGTGCCCCCGCCGGCGTCGTAAATCTTCTGGATCTCAGCCAGGACTTTTCCGCACTCTTGGATAGGGGCCTCGAGCGCTGCGACCTCGTAGGGGGTGAGACGTTGCTGGACGTCGTCGATCTTCTCCAAGACCGAGTGGATCGATGGTATTCTATCCCGTTGGGTTTCTGAGTCAGAGCTGTTGGTGACAAATTTCGGCAAGCTCGTGGCCGGACTCACTCTCGTGACAGCGAGTCCATGTGGTCGGGAGCGTCATGGTAGCGGTCTCGCAGGCGCTTGGCCAGCTGGAGGACTGCGATGAAGTCGCCCACGCCGAATCCGAAGCTCATTGCGAGATGTTGACGGCGTATGTCTTTCCAGGTGCTGGGCAGGTATACCGAGCGTTGGCTGAGATGGACAGCTGGGCCTACCGCCTTGTCTGCTGGTATTATGTGGATGTGCAATTCATCTTGGACGAGGTGACGATACTCAACCCGCTCTATATACTCCATAGTTGTTGCCGCGAAGCCGCAATCAAAGACCAAAGGAGACGAACGAACGGGAGTCCTCTCGGTGGTTGAGACAGAATGTAGAAGACAGCCCTCTGGGGGTGAGCCGGCCGCAGGTAGTAGGGACATTAGGGGCCTGAGCAGAACAGCAGCCATGGAAACACTAGGCTTTTCTATAGGCTTTTCTACAAAGAGTTCGACTAAAGCAAAACAGGGGACTAGCGGCCGCTGGCCCAGCAGTCTGCCTCGGCCTAGTTGACACTACGCTTGAACTCAGCTAGCCGGTCGAGGCGTTTGGAACGCGCGAGATGCGCAGAAATCATGAACTGTATAAACGCGATTGTGCCGAATCTCCGCAGAACAAACAATGGGGAACTTTCTAGACCCCAGCTTCGTCGGAGACATTGGGGCTGTTAAAACTAATCGCTACACAGGAGCTTGGACGCCCGTGCGTATTCCTGGAGCTTAACAAGTCGAGCAAGCCAGCGAGATAGAGCCAATGGTGCCTATCGTGTACTTCAGCGGTATAATCCGTGATGTAAGATTGACTGTTAGACCGTATTGGAACCCAGGGTTTACTCAAGAAATGGTCATGTCGACTTCTTGGATGTTTGGTTTAACCCGGTGATTACTTTTCAGCTTCAGAATCACTCTTTTGCATCCACGTTAGATGTGCTTATCTTGAGAAATCAACGGCCTCATCCAGAGAACTGTCTGGATATGGTAGTAAAGTAAGGACCCCTCATCATTATAAGATGAAAAGTAGATTACAGTCTCTAGACAAAAGCTCTTTGCAACCATGTTTCATTATTTCCTTGATTTGTTGGCGAGTCTGGGTTCTCTATTCACTGCCTTCTGCTACAACCTCGAGCTTCAGAGCATCGTGATCGCAGCAAAAGGAACGATAGTTCAAAGCCCCAGTCAACAGATGGAAACCGCTTGATTACGTGATCAGCGCTCGGGGGAACACTTGGGCCGTGCGCTTGCGCTTAGCTCCTACCCTGCGCACACTGTGCGGCTAGAGCACGAAGACGTCGCGTGCGAGATGAGGGCCTTCGCAGCACCGCTCGGAGGACTACTTTTTCGTTCAATTTCATTTCGAGGGGCTTGTAGGGAGAATAAACTCCCATTTCGCTTGGTTGTCAAGTCTTGGACCGTTTCTCACCCATTTGCCGTTGCAATGGCCCCGGCCACGCGGAGTCTCAGGTCGTCGACGCGACTGAGCGCAGCAGCGGCACCGCCGGCGGAGGAGAAGAAGACGCCGGCGAAGACGAAGGCTGCCGCGCCGCCTAAGCAGAAGAAAGAGAAACACGGGAAAGAAGAGCCTCCTAAGGAAGAGCCGGAGAAGTCTCGCGGAGGTCGGAAGAGGAAAGTCGACCCCGAGCCGGAGGCCGAGCCTGAGGACTCGGAAGTTAAGCCGGCAAAGAAGGCCAAGGTGAGCGAGACTCTGCCCCTACGGGACGCAGTTTTTGACGACATATACAGAAGCCAGCTGCGCCAAAGAAAGGATCGGTGCCTAGCAAGACCCTCGACGAGCTCAAGGCGCTGCGCGAAGCCTCGTCCAAGGGTCCCGACGTCAACCCGGACGCCGAGCCACGGGACCCGCCCGGGACGCGATACTGGCTGATGAAGTCGGAGCCGGAGCCGCGGTTCGAGGACGGGTACGAGATCAAGTTCTCCATCGATGACTTGATTGCGAAGAAGACTCCCGAGGGCTGGGAGGGTATGTCCCCAGGAGGAGTCCTCCGGCTGGATTGCTGACCGCTTCAGGGATTCGTAACTACAGCGCCCGCAACAACATGCGCGCCATGCGCATTGGCGATAAGGCCTTCTTTTACCACTCCAACTGCAAGGTCCCCGGCATCGCAGGGATCATAAAGATAGTCAAGGAATACTCCCCAGACTGTGAGCCCATCCCTTCCTCCTACTCCTTGAACCTCGCGCTGACACCACCCAGGGAACGCATGCATCAACGACAACCCGTACTACGACGCCGCGGCCCCCCACGACGGAAGCAAGTGGAGCCTCGTCCACGTCCGGATCGAGCAAAAGTTCCCGCGCATCGTGCCGCTGAGCATGCTGCGCGAGGCCAAGGCGCTGCAGGGCTCGGAGCTCATCAGGCAGGGCCGGCTGAGCGTGTGCAAGATCTCCGGGGACGAGTGGGAGGCGGTGATCGGCATGGCGAAGGAGCTCGACGAGGACGGGGAGTGGGACAAGACGGTCGAGGAGGCCAAGAAATACCCAAACCACCTCGCATGATTCTTCTTTTGTGGTCAAATGGTTCAAGATGTTCGATTAGGCTGGCTTTGCAAGTGGTATCTAGAGTGCGCCCGCCGAGGCGGCGTCTATTCCTGTCACGCTTTTTCGGATCCCCCTTTCCATCTCTTTGTACCGATATCCTCTTCTTTCCGTCAACAAAAGCGGCAGCGTCTACGCCTCCAGCTTGCCCTTGGTGTGCTCCAACACGGTCTTGATGCCCTCGTCGAGGCCCTTGAAGAGCAGGATGAGCTCGATCCAGACAAGACTCTTCTTCCGCAGCGTCTCCCGGTCCGAGGTCTCGTCGAGCCCCTTGCCCAGGCGCGCGAGCACCTCGCGCAGGCCGAGCGGGAACTCGGGCGTGTCCGGGCTGACGCCGAGCAGCGGCAGGCGGACGTGGCAGTTCCAGGTGGCCGGGTGGGCGGCGTCGAGCTGCTGCATGACGTCGACGACGTGCTCGGCGATCCTGCGCTGGGAGGACACCTTGGTGAAGACGGCGAACATGTCGAAGAAGCGCTCGGCGGCCTCGGGCTTGAAGAAGGGCTGCTTCCGGGCGATGTCGAAGATGGCCAGGGGTATGGCGCCGTCCATGGCCGGGTTGCTCGCGAGGGCCGTCTTGGCCTCGTCGTCGATGACCTTCTTCTTCTCGGCGCCGGGGACGGGGAGGCGCAGGGCGTCGTCCTCGTCCTCGTCCTCGTCGCCGTCGCCGAGGTCGATGTGGTCGTCGTCGGCCATGACCTCGCCCGCCAGCGGGTTCGCGTCCCTCTTCCGGCCGCTGGCCTTCCTGGCCTCCATCTTGGCGAGCCACTCCATCTCGCAGCGGGCGTACTCGATCCACAGCGTGGCCTCGCCGGTGCAGAAGCGGCACCCGCGCATGAAGTACCCGCGGGCGCCGCCCATGTCGCCGTTGGAGGCGGCGCGGCGGCCGGCGAAGACCCAGAGCTCCGGGTCGGTGGGCATCATGCGGAGGGCGCTGGCCATGACGCGGCGCCAGCGCTTCGAGGCCTTGACGTCGGCCGTGTAGCCCAGGTACTCGAGCCAGAGGCGCTTGACGCCGGCGTGCCGGCTGACGGCGCGCTCGTAGATGGCGAGGACGCGGGACTGGCTCGCGTGCTGGGACTGGACGTGGCCGATCCTCATGCGCTTGCAGCGCTTCGCGCGGAGGGCCTCGAGGGACTGCTCCCACTTGGCGTAGGAGGAGAAGTCGTCGGGGTTGGAGCGGGGGGCGAGGATGCGGTGCTCGAAGTCGCTTCGCTTCTGGACGATGGTGCGGATCTCATCCTGGAGGGGAGGGGGTGGTTAGTTCAATGCTTCTGCTGGTGATGGTGTATGGATGGGGCAGCCGTACTTTGGTGAAGATTTCCTTTTCCTCCCATTCCCTCAACTGGGGGACGGAGCGCTCCAAGTAGAAGCGCGCCTTTTCCGCGACCGCCATGGTGGGCAGTGCTAAATATGATCAGAGGTCGTATTGTCCTCTCTCGGTGGAAATATCGACTCGGTGTCGTCGTCGTCGTCGGTCGGTCGGCGGCCGGAAAACGCTGCTACCGTCTGGGATCGGGATCGAGATCTGCGATGCGCATGAAAAAAAAAAAAAGTTGCAAGGCTGCGCGAGGAACCCGACAACAGGTGGGGCCAATTTCAATAGTGGGACCGTCCAAGAGCTTGTCGGCGAACTCTGATTAGCCGCATGGATCCTCAGCCTTGTGCCAAGCACCTGGGCGCCTCCAATCCCCAATCAGCAACCCCTGCGGGTCGCGGCGGGCGCTACGCAGCCAACCACCCGCGACCCCTGAGCTTGTGTGGGGCGCGCGTCGCCCGTTTGGTGGTGGTGCTTCAGTGTTCTGTCATCACCTTCCCTGCGTGATCCACGTCTGCCGGGGCCCGTAGCTGCCGCTGTTGCTGCTGTCTCGATGCTTGCTGATGGCGGGCAGTCGCAACACGAGATTCCATTCGATTCGGGCCGCCGAGGCAAGTACCAAGCTTAGGTAGGCGCGGCGCACACGGATACCTACGTGCCTACCTAAAGGCCCCCTGCCCTATTGCCTATTGTACCTCGGGGTTTGCAGCTTTTGTGCTGTTCCGTGATTCTTCATTTTGATTCATGCCATTCCAACCCCACCACCACCTACCCCTGCCCGTCCGTGTCCGACTCTCCGATCATTCCCACTTCCATCGGGCGATTCTCTCTCCCTCCCAACTCTCTTCCCCTCCATCCATCCTGCTTCCGGCCCTCCCGGATGCGCTGCCCTTCTCTTTGTTTTTCTGCTGTTGCCTGAGTCTCGTCGAGAGAGACAAGAACCGACCTTCGCGATGTCTTCACGGTACAAGGACAAGGACGGCGGCGTCGTGCTGACCTTCAGCGGCCAGTGGATCAGCTGGTCGCATACAGCCATCGCTTACAGTGAGTCGGCCCATGCCCTTGACCATGACGTCGCGATCGCGATTCAGCGGGGCGACCGAAGCAAACCACGAGGGAAAACGCAAAAACAGTCGAGAGAGAAGCTGACAATTGCCTCAACTGAACAACAGCCGCCTTCATCAGCGCATTGATCGTCGGAGTATCGCTTCACTACCACAAGATCGTCCAGAATGAGTGGTACGGATACCCGGACGAGTGGTTCCCGTCCGTCTCCGCGACGATTGGCGACCGGTACCCCGAGAGGTCGTTCTTCATGCTCTTCATCGCCATCACCTCGGGCCCGCGATTCGCCCTCGTTGGTCTTTGGTATCTCCTAACGCGCCGTCCGGGCCAGACGCTTCCCAAGTTCACGTTCGCCATGGGCATACTGCGCACCTTCATGTGCGGCGGCTTCACCTATGTCACGTCGACCGACGACCACGACTGGCACGACATCTTCATGATCTCCTACATCGTCGCGACCATTCCCTGGACCGTCGGCTGCGTCTTACTGAGCCCTCCGAACCCCCAGAGCATCAAGTACCGCAAGTGGATTGCCACCTCCTTCTTCGGCACCCTGGTGCCATTGATCTACTTCTTCATCCAGCACAAGGTGCACCGCGTCGCCGGAGGTAAACATGGCCCCCAAACACCACCCAATTGAGCATTGCCAAGAACCAATTGCTAACCCCCGCCAGCCTACACCATCTACGCCTTCTTCGAATGGGCGCTTATCCTCTTCGATGTCGGCTTCGACGCTGTAACGGCCCTCGACTTCGATACCTTCGAGTTCGTGATCAGGGATGTCAAGGGTTCCAGCAAGGGGTACGTCCAATGGCTTCCAAAATAGTCTTGTACAGCATGTACAGCAGACCAAATAAATCTCTTTGAGCGCAGCCTCTGAGTCTCGTCACAGTGAGAACCGCTCGTCCGTTCCATCCGCCGTCCTCGAGAAGGAGTAGGTTTCCCATACCTCCGCCTCCGCCTCCGCGCAACAGCAGGCTGACCTGCATCTAGGAAGGAAAAGGCCGCCGCCGGTGTGCTCTCCGCGCGCTTCACCTGGGCCGAAGCCCTCGACACCGCCGCCGACGTCTACCACGGCTTCACTTTCTGGACCATGCTGACCGGACTCGGCGTCTGCGTTTGGTACTTCCCGCTCTGGCACATGGGCATCTCCGGTTACGAGGCATTCGTCATGTCCACGATTCTGCCCGTGATCCTCGGCATTCGCAGCGTCCGATCTCTCGTCATCAATAATCTGCGCATCGTGCACCTGCTCTCCCTGGTTGGTCTGCTGGCCTACCAGGTGCTGGACCCTGCATTGCGCCTGTTCACTGTCGGATTCGCCGTCGCCACGTCCTGCCTCGGCTGGACCGCGACGCTTTACTCTGAGAGAACGCACAAGGCCCGCCTTGAGTCCAAGGTCCTGGCCTGGACCATTGGCCTCATCGCTTCGTCGACGGCCAAGTTCATGTGGTGGACGAACAACCCGCTCTGGCCCGTTATGCACGCCGCCAACGGTGGTTGGAACGCCACTGGCTTCGCCATCGCCGTTGTCGCTGCTTTGCGCTTCACCCGCAGGGCCCCCTTGACCAGCGGTGACTACCCTGATAACTCCAAGAAGGAGGGCTCCTCGGTTCTCGCAGCCTTCGGCTTTGCTGGCTTGTGGTTTGGCATGCACTCCCTGCTGTCCGACACCAGCACCATGATCCTCTGGGTCTGGGACGGCTACCCGATCCGCGGCCCCACCTCGAACACGTACGGATGGATGACCATCATCGCCATGACTGCTGGTCTGCTTGTCGGCCTCTACCGCCCGGGCGTTATGAGCTCTTGGACTACCTATGGCATTGGCTGTGTTGGTGCCGCCGTCCTGACCTCGTACCACCACTGGTTCGGCTACTACGGCGCTCTCGTCACGGCCTTCTACCTGATGGGTCTCTCCGTTCCCTTCCTCTCCAACGCCGCCAAGAGAAGCCCTGGCACAACCTTTGGCTTGGGCTTCTTCCTCTACAACATCATGGTTCTCTTCCACGTCTGGGTCGTCGCCTACGCATTTGTCCCTGGCGGCCCCTTGGTGCGCGAGCACACAGATTGGGTCATGATCACCACCTTCATCCTCATTGGCGCCGGTGTCTTTGATCTCACCTCCTCCCAGGCGCGCAGTCGCGAGACCCGTCGCGCCTTCCCCTCGCAGCACAAGAAGTACAACACGATTGCCGCCGCCTTCGTCAATGTTGTCTTCCTCGCTGCCGCCTTCATGCGCTTCCCCACCAACGACTACAAGCCGTACCACCCCGAGGACCGCGTCCTTACTGCCGGCATCTGGACCATCCACTTCTCCCTCGACAACGACATGTGGTCGTCCGAGTACCGCATGCGCGACCTGATCAAGGAGCTCGAGATTGATGTTGTCGGTCTGCTTGAGTCTGACCTGCAGCGTATCATCATGGGCAACCGTGACACCACTCAGTTCCTCGCTGAGGACCTCGGCATGTACGTCGACTACGGCCCGGGCCCCAACAAGCACACCTGGGGCTCTGCTCTCCTCTCCAAGTTCCCCATTCTCAAGTCGACTCACCACCTCCTTCCCTCCCCCGTGGGCGAGCTCGCCCCGGCTATCGCGGCGACTCTGGACGTCTACGGCCAGGAGGTCGACGTCTTCGTCTTCCACTCCGGTCAGGAGGAAGACCCCGAGGACCGCCGCCTGCAGACGGAGTACCTCTCCAAGCTGATGGGCGAGTCCACGAACCCGTCCATTCTTCTGTCGTATCTCGTCACGAAGCCCCTCCAGGGCAACTACAACACCTACGTCAGCCCCCTCTCGGGCATGCACGACGTCGACCCCACCGACTGGGACAGATGGTGCGAGTACATCCTCTACAAGGGCCTCAAGCGCACGGGATACGCCCGCGTCAGCCGCAGCACCATCACCGACACGGAGCTGCAGGTCGCCAAGTTCGTCATCCCCGAGTCGACCGACGGCTCGCGGCAGATCGAGGCGCTGGACGACGAGACACGCAACCGCCGCGTGCAGGAGAACGAGGTGCCCGAGGGCTGGCGCTTCCCCGCCATGTTCAGAGGCCAGGGCGTGCGCGACCACAGGTACCACGTCTTCAACGAGCCGAGATACTACAACCACTGAGGTGGTGGTGTTTACTATCAAGCGTACTGTTATTGAGTTTATGATTAGGATGCGGGAGATGCGGTGGTAATGTCTGGGTTTTCTATGTTGTGGGCTATGTATATAACTATACCATGAGTGCACGTTAATCGAGTTATGTTTGTTTGGATGTCGGCTCGGCCCCAGTTGCGCCTGGTGAGTACTCGACATGCCCTTGATAGAGCTGAGGGTCCCTGTTGTCGCGAACTAAGTTGGCTCCGAAAAGCCTCACCTGGCGCTCTCGATTTGGCGGTTTCTTTTCTTCGCCTTCTCGGCGGTAGGCGGGTATGTACCTATCGCAACGTCATAGGCCAAAATGTGCGCAGTGCTCAAGGATGTCGTTGATTTCCCTCCTCCGGAAGCTCTTGAAGGCTGCCGAGTAAAGTCCGGGAGGAAGATACGGATACCAGATAAACGTTATGCTCTCGCCTTTTGGACTTGTCCTGGTGCTGCTCGTAGACTTGTCTTCCTCAGGCGGGGCGGCTCCGTCGCCGGAACCACCGTTGGCTGCGACGCTTGGCCTAGACACCCCATCTTCCCTAGTAAAAACGATTGGTTCCGGTTGTTCGTAGTCGTCTTCCTGCTTCGCAGGACCTAGACGAACAACGTCGTTCCCAGCCGACGTCTTCCGGACGTTCTCCATAGAGCCCGAGCCGACATCGACGACAGCGCAGAGGGGAGTTTCTGTTGGTTCAACAGGGTGAAGAGAGGTTGATGGCCCAGCAATAGGGGATCTGAATGCAGGGCGGGAGATCAATGTATCTGGAGGGTTGGGTATGTGCGACCAATCGTATATGTTCGCTGAGGCCATGCATGTGGCCGCAAAGTCCCATTCTCCTGGTTCAACAGGAGGAGGGTAACTTGACGCCGCAGCAATGGGGTCCCAGAGGGTATGGCAAAAAGTGAATTCATCCAGACGGTTGAGTATGGCCCCAACTTCAGCAAAGACAACGGAGCTGTGCCCAGTGAAGATTACGGGACCTCCACCGGCGGGCTCGGTCATTTTCAACCGTCTGCTCGGCTTGCAATACCGCCCTCCTTGCGGGGCCCGAACCGTCCACGTCTCGCTCCAGAGACGCAGACGAGCGACTTCTAGATCGAGCGAGGAGGCGACCCTGGCCCCGGAAATGCTTCGGGAGGCTGTCTCTATGCTTTTTAGGACGTCCTCGGCGGGCATTATCAAGGCGGTGGGCTCCAGCTCGGAGATGGCGAGGACGACCCCGACCATACTGTCCTCCTTGACAACCCATGTACCGGAGACGCCTTGGACTGAATTGGGCTGGATTAGTGGTTGCTATTGGATGGGGGGTGTTTTGGGAAATCTAACCTAGAGGCTCGTCGAGAAGCACTCGCCGAGTGTTGAAGATGCAAGACCCAACGAAGAGGGGGAAATCCCCCTCCAAAAGCCGGCACGATGCCGTCTTCCCGGGTCCCAGGAGCAGGTGGACCACGCCTATCGAGGGGGTGCTGTCGCCGTCTGATGTTTCCACGTGGACCGCCTTCCGTGAACGCTCGCCCTCCCGATGATAGGTATTGTGGAGTTGCAACAGCTCCTCGCCGCTGAACAGGGCAAAGTCTGCTGCGGCGCTACTGCTGCTGCCGTTCTCCTGGGTGGTCGTCGCGATTCTGTGGGGCTCGCCCGAGCCCGGCACGAGATCAAGGAGGTCGTGCCACACGCTCTTCCCGAACTGCATGGGGAAGACCGGGTCGACGTCGATCCAGCATCCGACCTGCATGAACGAGGCATCGTCTGGCGCCGCGGCTGGCTCGACTGATTCTCCGGGTGACGAGGACGTCGTGGAGCTGCCGTCCGAGCCCTCGGCGGAATCGCGTGCTTTTTGGGGGTGGCCCTTGTCTTCCGAGCTCGTGGCCGAGCCGTGCTCGTCGTGGTCTTCGTCGTCGCTGGTCCCGACAATTCCGGAACGCATAACGCAGCCGTTTCTCCTCCGCCACCCGTCCAGAAGCTCGGCTAGACCATGCGCCGTCGTTACCCCAACGATTCTCTCCGTGACAATACCGTCGACCTCGCTCTTGACGGCAAGCAGCCCGCCGATGCGAGAGGCCTTGGCCCAAGTACGACCGGGCTCCGTCAGGATGGCGCCGAGCGTGAGGCCGCAGGCCGACAGGACGTCGGCGGGCAGCGAGAACCTGAACCGGACGAACGGTCGGAAAGCACCAGGGACTTCATCGCCGGCCGAGGGGGGAGACGATGTGCCTGATTCTCCGACGGCTGCCGCCCCCAGGTACGTGCGGTCCTTGGCGTCCACCAGGATGGGCACCTCGTCGCCGTTGCACCACTTGATCCTGTCGACCGCTTTGTGAACCCTCCTGACGGTCGACGCTTCGCTGCATGGTATTCGAAGGCATGGCTGTAGCACGTATCCCGGGCCTCGCTCCGAACGCAGCCCTGCCATTCGTATCTGGATCTCGAGGGCGGTGTCTTCCCCGCGGCATACCTTTGCGGAGAAGATTTCCGGCCTCAGGATCTGGTAGACCGAGTACGCTTGCCGAAACGGCGCGGAGACCTTTTCCAGCGAGTCCGGTATGTATATCCAGTGGTCGGGGTGGAGCGAGATGAAATACCCGGACGGTCCGGGGCGGAGATATTTCCGCCCCCAAGCTGCGTCCACCCATATGCGGTTTGGACCAATGTCCTCGCATGTGTTTGTTGTCGTGCTTGGTGAGATGGCCGTGACGTCGTCGAACTGTGTACTGTTGACGTTTGAAAGTGGACCAGACATGCTTCCGGGAGGGACCGCTTCGGCTTCAGGCGGCCGAGGCGATGCATCTGCATCGTGATGCTCATGGCCGGTTATCACGGCCTTCCCCGACGACGCCCATCCTCTTACTTCCCCAAGCCAGCCTCCAACTCTTTCGATGATGTTTGAGACCCCATGCCTCCGTCTCTGAAATTGCGCGACGGCTGTTGTAGGCACCGGTGGCTGGTAAAGGTCGCTGTTCATCGTTGCATCTTCTCCCTCTTCCATCGCAGGGGGCTCCCTCGTGGCCGAATTCGATTCTCCCACCCTCTGAAAGATGGCTTGGATTGGGCGATTGCGGCTAGCTGTGGGATATGACTTGCAAGGTGCCGTGTCGCGCCGTTGGTACAGCTTACCGCCCAGTCGATGCCATCTGTAGCGAGTCTTCGAAGCAGTAACTTGAGATAACTCAAGATACAAGCTGGAATGATGTGATGAAATCTACGCAGGAGAAATGCTGGGATGTGCTCGTCGTCTACGGTCGATCCATCAGCTGTTGTGGGACACAGCATGCAGGAAGCATGCAGGAAGCATGCAGGAAGCATGTCCAGTTACTGGCCACCAACGTTCAGCCAAGGCCCCTCCCCACGCACTATACTGCCCGAGGCAGATTCAGTAAGTTTCAGGGTCATTATATATTGCGGTGAGCCCCTCTTTGGTTCCGGCTGTCTGTCATGGTGAGTTTCGGACTCTATTGAGACGAAGAGGCGTTCGAAGAGATTCCAACGCCTACCATACTAGACGACCACTGCTTTTGCTTTGTTTCCTCCTGAAAATCAGGCCCTTGGGGGTAGATATGGCCGGCGATCAGTATCACCTTGATTTGCTGCTTGATCCCGAGGCTTTGGTCCAACGTCTCTGGCCGTCATTGCCTCGGCACATGATGCGTCCCGAAGACTACCACCACTTCTTCAACTTCCTGAGAAAGGAGGCTCACAGACTAAAACAGGCACCCTTCCATCACGTCGACGACTTGGTCGACGGCATCCCGCATCACATCGAAGTCTTGTTGCTCAACACGACGAGCCGGAAGATGGACGTGGCGCGGGCCCTCGGGCTCGACCACGCCGGGCTTTCGAGAGATGGTCCGACTCCTGGCATCCCAAACCGTCCTTCTCTGGAAGCAAGCATATCAGTAGCAGGCTCGCAGGAGGTCCCTGCCGGTATCTCACACCCCGTCTCTCGAAGTCTGGATGTGATCGCTAGGCTCTGGTTAACCATCAACTTCGACACCTTCCCCCTCGAAGAGACGTATCCCAGACAGACTACGGTAGCATGGGCCGCGGAACACACTCTACAGCAGGCGGTCGAGTGCCACTTTGTTTCTGGGTATCAACCTGCCGCCTCTCCAACTCATCACCGAAGCATTCCATCGTCCTTCAAAATGGCCAGCCTCTGCGACCGCTACGACTTTTCGATCCGGTGGTCAAACAACCTCGCCGACCACCTGGAGATCGTATGGAACGGCAACCACGGCACCGTCACGATATACGAGCACGTCATATGCCTGTGGAACCATCTACAATATTCCTCCGCCTGTCCTATACCGGTCGAGATGCTCGAAGAGACGCTGGACACAATCATCCTCCTATTCCCGCCCGACGACCGGGGGACAAGAAAACTTCTCAAGAGACACGACAAGACGTTCTGGAGGCTCGGCAGGTGTGGTCGCGAGTGGGTGTCCAGTGCGGGAGACTTCCACTACTGGAGGGCGCGGATCGACGCGCTCTTGAAGGAGTACGAACAGCCACCGCGCGGGGCGCGGCAGCTCCGGCTAGACGAGGACGGGCGGAACTTCCTCGAGTTTTCAACGTTTTGGACGGCTCTCGCGGTGGCCGTGCTGACCATACTCGGAATCGGTTTCGGCACCCTCGGGACGGTGTACGCCATCAAGGCTTACAACCTGTCGTATAAGCAATATGTGTTGTCACAGAAGCAGTACATGCTGGATTTGGTACAGGCGTGCGTTGAAACGGGAGCGAGAGAGAGGTGGCCGCACATATGCAGTGAGGCGGATTGATACGTGAGGACCTTTTTCATCTTTCTCGGGTTCAAGGTCACGGGGTTGGGTTTACGGTGACCATTTTGCACGACAGAGAGACCAATCTGCTGGTTATTCGGTCTTGGACCTTGATTTCGGATGCCCAGATAATCTGGATGCTGTTTCCCCGGCACTGTACTGTTTACAGACCACATTGATCTCTGAAGCCTACGGCCACGGTAGTCTATATCACCGTCCTCACAACAGCACGTGAAGGGTCCGGATATCAAACAGGCCATGAGGGATACCATCGTCTTCGATATTTACAAAGAATCAAACCATCATTATGTACATTTCCGTCGCTTCATCGCTCTGCAAACCAGCAAACAACACAGCCAGGAGAGGCAACCTCAGGATAACGCCTCCCAGCTCTCACCAACAGCAGCCTCAGATCTAGACGGGGACGGCAGTGAAACCGCAAGCAGCAGCACTCCTGGTGATCGAGGCACCGTAGTACTGCCAGATGTTAAACGAGTTGGCGCACTGCAGGCAGGCGTCGTAGCGGGAGATCCACTGGAAGTTGGTGCAGTAGTTGGCCTCGCGGGAGAGGGTGATGGAGGTGCCTGCGCGAGTCAGTCAGTCAGCACTTCCCTTCAAAACCAGCGACAGATGTTTCTTCTAGAGATGTAGAAAGAAAGAGACTTACCGCAGTTCTCGTGGCAGAGGTAGGCGGGCGTTCCAGGGGCGGGCACGTCCTGGCGCTTGGCGAGCATGGACTCGGGGAACTCCCAGGAGACCTGGTTGCGGGTGGCGAGGGGGGTGGCGGAGACGAGGGAGGCGGCGAGGGCCACGGTGGAGGCGATGGAGAAGCGCATTTTGGCGAGAGGGGGTTTGACTCTTGAAGAGGTTTGCTGGTGGAGGTTGGCTGTTGATGGAGGAGAGTGATGATCGTCTGAACTACAAGTTCCAGGGACGCAAACACAGGATCCATCAACGACTTTATATCCCCAGGAACATCTCTGACTGACTCCTCCCTCCGGCACGCCCAGAAACCATCGTTTCCCAAAGGGGAAGTCAGCTCCTTCTCCAGCGGCGACCGATATCGCCGCGCACTATTGGAAAGGAAGGAATCTTGGCGAACAAAGAAACTCCGATCATGCGACTCGCGGCAGCGGCCCAGCAATGCTGCGATGTTACCCTGGGAGGCCGGGAACATGCGGGCTTTTCTATGCTGAGTGTATTCAGCGGGGCTCCTCCTCGGGGTTGCTCCTCTTTGGCCCCCTCTCTCTGCCGAAGAGCGAAGGGGATCCCCCATCTAATCTTATCAGATCATCTGATAATCATGATCCCTGCTCGTTTGGCTCCGGATTGGAGTTCTGGATTCGGTTCGTCATGTCCGAGGTGTGGTTCCCGCGGCCTGCGGGTTCTGAAAACTCTGTTTTACGAGGTTTTTTATGTAAATCCTACGCTAACAAGCGGGCTCAGAAGGCCTCGGAAGACATGGAGGTGCTGGACAGAAACAAGCTGAGTTCCCATCCGCGGATAACACTTTAAGGTTGATGGAGATGTTAACACATCGCACGAGAGTTGATGAAGCCTCCCAAACAGCGACTCAGACTCGCAAGGTACATACAGCGTGTGTTTATTTGTAAATATCCAATTATAGACAAGAATGATTAGTATGGACAAGAATGAATGATCAAAATAGTCTAGATGTCAGGAGCAGCTCACGCCCTCTCGCCAGTGAAGCTGTTGAAACTCCAGTTTCTCAACCTCGTGTTCTTCTCAAACGGCAGGTTCCTCTGGTCGTACAGGACAAGCGTGCCGTTCGAGAGCTGCACGTCGAGCAGGTACATCGTGTTCAGCGTCCACGAAGCGCGGTCGCCCTGGATGCTCGCCACCATGAACCGCAGCACGTCCTCTCCCGCC
Organism: Colletotrichum musicola; assembly: GCA_014235935.1. NCBI lineage: Eukaryota > Fungi > Ascomycota > Sordariomycetes > Glomerellales > Glomerellaceae > Colletotrichum > Colletotrichum musicola. Next base: position 13,880 of record WIGM01000355.1, on the reverse strand, counting down.
ATCGTGCCGTTGTACACGGCGCGAAAGGTCTTGACGTTGCAAATCTCCACAGCTTGGGCCGTCACGTCGGTAGAGTTGGTGATGCGATTCTCCGCGTCAAACTCATGCCCGACGAGGACGCCGGACCGGTCGCACACGAAGCCATCATCGTCGGTCGAGTGCGACGTCTCGAGACGGACGTAGTCCCACGGCCCCAGCGCGGGGGGGATCTCCACCTCAGCAGTGAACAGCGTGGTGCCGTCGTAGGGGGTGGTCAACTGGCGCTCGTAGACGGCCGTGCGGTCAACGGCGGCGTAATACACGACCGCCTCGTGCACCTTGCTCACGGTGGGGAACTGCACGACGTACGTGCCCTGCTTCATCTTCGCCGCGAACTCGGGCGTGAAGCGGCACATGAGGAAGAAGTTGCCCGCCATGTTCTTGTTCCACGTCGTCCAGTCACCGAGCTCGATCGTGTACAGCCGCGTCTCCGTGTCGAAAGAAGTCGTTCCCGCGAGGCCTGCGGGGGCGGAGAGCTGGTCGTCCGCTGCGATGTCGACGATCTCGGCCGGCACGCCGAAGCTCAGGACCGAGCCGGTGGGAACGGAGTTGGGAAGGGAGATTTGCACGTGCAGCTCCATCCAGGCTTCTGGGTCGGTGATGTAGGGGGTGTCTTCGCGGAGGCGCTGGAGCTTGAGGGTGGTAAAGGCGTCGGACAGGCCGGTGGGGGTGGCGGCTGCAATGAGCGTGCTCGTGGGACCGGGGACGGAGACGGGGACGGTGGTGGCGGGGATGGCGGAGGTGGTGATGGCCGGAGCCGTCTCGGTCGCCGTCGCGGCGGCGGTGGATGTGACAGCCCTGGTGGTGGCGGTCGCGTTCTGGCCCGGGATGGGGTTGTCACCGAGCTGGATGGAGAAGGGATCCGTGAGGAAGAGCTGCCAGTCCTTGGGGTTGGAAGCGTCGCCGAAGATGCGCAGCGCGCGGGTGAAGATGCGGTACCGGCCGGAGGGAATAGCAGTGCCGTTGGCAAAGGACCGGAAGGTCACAAACCGGCCCTGGCTGAAGCGTACAACCTCCCTCATCGGGAAGTCCATATACCCATCGCCCTCGATAGGTTCCGACCTGACAGAACCCAGCCAGGCCTTGGAACCCGAGCCGTGCTGAGGAGGGTAAACAAACTGGTCCGTCGTGTAGTCGGCGCCGACGAGGTCGATCGAGAACTCGTACGTGCCGTAGCGGAAGGCAAAGTACGTCTCGGGGGAATCGCCCTCGGCCGGACGGAACGGCTTGCCGTCGAGGGGCAGCAGGTCGCCGTTGGAGTCGTCGTAGCGGTAGCTCTCCGGGCCGTGGTGCAGGGGCGTCCAGTTGTAGGTCGAGGCCTCGATGCCGATATACGGCACGGAGATGAGCTCGTCGTTAGAGCCGGCGAGAAGGACCTTTCCGCTCCACAGAGCACCGCTGTCCGCGCCGGCGTCCGGGGCCGTGAGCGTGATCTCGATGTCTTGCGCTGCACCGGGGGCAACGGTCACAGTCTTGGGTGCGGCGAGGGAGCCGGCGGATGCCAGGAAAGGAGGGTAGTAGATGTTGGGGTACAAGAGAACGTTCCTGGACTGGACGGTTGAGGCCGCGATGTGCGAGACGTTGTAGGTCACCGCCACGTCGCCGTTGTTCTGGCGGATCGTGTGCGTGGCGACGCGGTTGTCCGTGTCATTGAGCGACAGCGTCGGCTCCGAGAGCAAGACGGTAGCATACCCAAAGAGCTTCGCGGCATCAACGAGACCGGCACCTTGCTGCGCAAGCGATGCCACCTCAGACACGATCCTACCACCAAGCGAGGCATCAAAAGCCGGCAGCGCAACAGCCGTCGAGGTCAGACGGCGCACGAACTCGGCGCGGTCCTTCTTGACATGGGCGTAGTACAGCGCGGCAACACCTGCAACGTACGGAGTGGCGAAAGACGTACCAGACGAGATGGCGTACTGGTTATCCGGGAATGCGCCGTAGACAACGCCGCCGGGCGCCGAGATGACAGGCGCGAAGTCGTTCTCGTACGTCGGGCCCCAGGACGAGAAGCTCGAGAGCTGGCCGGCACTGGGGACGTCTGCCGCGAAGGCCGCCGGCTGGGCGTCGGCCTGGATCTTCAGACGGAGGGTGTTGTTCCCGCCGATCTGCTTGGAGGCCCAGTCTCCCACGGACGCCGCCGTCACGGCCATGAGATGGATCGAGTCGGCCCAGTCAGGGACGTCGGACATGTAGTACGCGCCCTGGTTGTACGAGTCAAACAGAACACCGTAGCCGTAACCAGCGCTGGCCAGCGAGGAATAAGAGCCGGTGGGGAGGCAGACGCCGCGCTTGGCCAGGACGGCAGTCTTCTCGTCGCCCGAGCCGGCGATGTTGCACGAGTCGCCCGCGTCGAGGACGATGGGCACGTCGATCGTCTCGTTGAACTTGGTCCCCTCGGAGGTGACGTACGAGATGTTCAAGCTCTCGCCGCTAGACGAGACGAGCGTCGCAGGCCATCCCATCGTCTGCGCCGCCTCGACGGAGCCAACGGACACGACGCCGCGCCCCGCGGCGGGGGAACTGGCAAAGTACGGCCCCATCTCGCCCGAGTTGCCGGCGGCGATGATGAGAAGCCTGTCCTGCGCGACCTGGCTCGCGACGCGGGACATGACGGAGTTGGCGTATCCCGTGTTGCTTCCAATGGAAACAGAAATGATGTCGCAGTTGTCCGAGTCGGCGGCGAGGATGCCCTTGAGGACGAGGTCGTTGGACGTCGTGGCCGCGCAGCCAAAGACCTTGTACATGAAGATCTCCGCCGCGGGCGCCACTCCGGAAAAGTCCTTGTGCGAGGCCGCGATCACAGACGAGACGAAGGTGCCGTGCCCGGCGCAGTCCGTCAGCTCGGAGGACCCCTCGTCGACCAGGTTCCGCCCGCCGGCGACGCGGCCCGCGAGCGCGGGGTGCGCGACGTCGACGCCGCTGTCGACGACGCAGACGCGCTGTCCGGCGCCGGTGAGGTTATGCCCGTGGAGTTCGTCGACGCGCGTAGCGATATGCGGGTTCCATTTCTGGAATCCGGTCGTCACCTCGAAGGATGTGTCAAGAGCGATGGGGTAGACGGGCCAGGCGCCCGCGACGCCGGGTATGCTCTTGATGTCGTCGAGCGCGCCCGTGGAGTTGTCGTTGGCAATCTCGACCGAGACGCCCTTGAAGCGCGAGGATATGGTCGTGAAGTCGTCCTTAAGCTTGGCGTCGTAGCCCAGCGAGGAGATTTGCTCGACCACGGCCTCGACGACGGTTTCCTGGCGAGCGGTGTTGCCCGCCGATGGCTGGAGCTCGACGATGTATCGGCCCTTGCCGGCCTCTGCCACGGGAGCGGTGAGACGCTCGCGGCTTCTGGTGAAGCTGCCCTCGGCCGCTGCCGCGGGGGACGCGGCGGCGGCGGCAAGGAGGATGGCGTGGGCGATGGTGTACCACCGAGCCATGGTGAGATAGCCGAGACGGGAAAGATGAAAAGAGAGGTCTCGGGTCCCAGAGCCGTGGAATGAGCTGCAGACTACGAGATCCTTAGAACCAAGATCGCAGAGCCGGTGGGCTACTACGTACTTATCTGGCCCAGACTTCTCTCTCCTGCCAAGATGGGTTCTCATTCCGTGCCTCGGGGTTGCATCCACTCTCACGAGGTCACGATGCTTGACGAAAGCTTCATTAATTTGCCTTGTGCATATGTGCCCTCCCAAAGTGCGCCGATAACCGGAAGGTCGCATCTGCCCTGCAGGTGATTGCAACTCTCTGGTCTTGGCAACGGCATCGCGGCTCTGCCTATTTTGCCCCGATGCGGCAGGTCGTAGGGAAAAGGTCTCACTCAACATGGGTGGGGGGGGGGGGGTGGAAGTTTATCAGATCATCTAATCTAATCCCTGTGGAGCGGAATATGCAGGCACCATCCATCGCCATGGATGAACCCCTGGTTCAGGGTTGCGAAGGAGTGGGAACTCTTGTGTTATGCGGCCCTGTAGGAACACTCGGGAGAGTCCTCCACCGAATAGGCTCGCTTTCGGATCGCCGGCGAGAGCTAATGTCGTCTTTTGTCGTCGGTAGGCCGAACCGAGCTCCGATACACCCGGGGAGGATTGAGAGGAGGGGCCGGTGGGTTCGTGGTTTGAGGTGAGTTGAGCCGAGTCATCTACAATCAAGGACGGGAGCTTACAAACAGCCGCGACAACTCATTGCCATGTTGCCGAAATCCAAAGACTGAAAATTTCAAAGAAAAACAGCAACTTTGTTGATTCCCTGATGTTCCGCCTCGTCAACCCTGCATGCTACCAGAACCCTACAGTAGAATTATTACAAGAGAAAAGACAGCTCGCCGATGTAAAATCTACCAATAGAAAACTGAAGAGAAAGACCCCTTTCAACGCCATTCTGCACCAAGCATGTTCGCATTTTCCCACATCAACCTGCCGATTCTTCATCTCCAATCTGGACCATCTCTAAGTAGTACTCACAAGCCGGTCCGTTGTGTGGACAAACAAGGAGTTCGCCTCCACTGCTTTCTCGGATATTACATGAACGCACCCTGAATCCATAGACTCGTGTGAGGGTCGTTTCGAGACATCCGAGGCTCCGCATCGTCTTGGGGTAGAACTCAGAGCTGTGCCGTCGCCGTCTCCATCAGCGTAGTCTTGGGGGTTGTAGTTCCTGGGCAAACTGGAAGGGGGCCTTGACAGGGCCAACGGGCCAACTTCCTGGCCTTCAAGTCTCGGATACCCCCCAATGCCAGGATAACGCGCGAAGATGTCGTCAAACACGTCGTAGATGTGCGTAAAATACGCCCGCCTTGGATCCTGCGATGTAGCGCCGTAGTCGGTACGCCCCCAGATGATACCGACCATCTCCCGCGTCTCGTCGTCGACGATCAAGGCCCCGGAGTCGCCTGGCATGCCGGGGCCACCGGAGTTCCACTGATCCGTCGACATCGATGTCAGATCGGGGTTGTTCTCTAGGTACCACTCTCTCGTCGGCGGCTGGTCCTTGTGCTTGACCACCGCCAGCGTCTCGCAGACGACAGACCATCTGAGACCGCTGCTCCGGCCAGAGGATCGTACGAACAACAACTGTGGGCCGTCTTTACGAGGTCCTTCTACCAGGCCGGAGCAGTCCTGAAACTCTCTTCCCTTGGGGGCGTACCGCAGACGGTTGAGCAGTCGCGGCTCGCTCTCCTCGGGGACGCAGACGGCCCAGTCGGTGACGACCCAGCGATCTTGCTGCACTATGTTGTCTGTGAACATTTCAATGGACCTGGACTGTCGTTGAGTCTGGTTCATTCGTCCAGAATACCCGCGCAGCCTGGCGACGCGCTTGGGCATCCTTCCATTGCGGCAGTCTATGTTGCCTGGGTGCACAATATGGCACTCCGGTAGCTGAGGCCCGTGGTCCTGGCCGAGCTGATCAACGTCGTCGAATACGTGGCAGCTGACGAGCCAGCCGATCTCATTGCCGAAGTGAATCGCCGGGCCGAGGGTAGCTGCGCCGGTGCCGTCCTCCCGGTCGATGGAATCGCCCAGGAGCAGCGCCCCTGGATGTTGTGAAGCCTCCATCAATGCCTCTGCAGTTAACCGGTCGTCGGGGTTGCCCGCAGGATCCCACCTCCCCTCATCCTGGTTGATATCCGTATTCACGCTGCGCTTGACGCCTTCGGTGAAGTCTCCCGATAGCATCACGCCTGGGCGTTCCGAACACTCTGGCAATGACTCCTCAACTGGGAAGTGGCGAACGGCGCTGCCGGGAGCATCCCGCATATCGTCGTTCGAATTCGCATCTGCTTTACCGCTGCGCACGGTGACGCCCTCGATGAATTGGACGTCGACCAACAGCGCGTTTTTCGTGAACATGGACTGGATCTTGAGCTTGACATCCGGCCTAACGCTGTCCGGAAGCTGCTTGTTCTTGGGCGAGGTCACCTCGACGACCCGCTGGCTGATCTTGTAGTCGAACTGAATGGCGATGCTGTACTCGTCGACGCGGTTGTTGTTGAGCACGTCGCGCAGGTGCGGGAGTGCTCGAGCTTCCCATATGCCGTTGAATTTTGCGGATGTCTTGGCCCGCTGTCGGAGGCGCTGTTTGATGTCATCGAGGCCCGGGGACGGCTCCATGCTCGTTTGCCTCGGAAAGGTTTGTGACCTTTCGGCTGGCGACTTCTCATCAATGTCTGATACGCAACCTTGGGCTTGTCGTCGTTTGATATGTGTCCAAGAGTCCAGGTCCGACTTGGCTCTGGGAAGTTTGGGGTTCTTCCGCTTGTCGATACCGGAGAGGTCGGGTTCTATACAGACCAGCTTTCTGAGCCCGGAGGCGACGGTGCGGACCGAGACTCCGCTGGCACTTCGTATCGTATTCCACGTTCCTGTGAGTCGACGCTTGGGAGGTGGCGGATTGAAGGCCGGTTGGTGATGCTGCGCCCCGTTCAGCTGCCCCTGCGTAGCTGAGTCGATGGTGTCCGCGCGTCCGCGAGGTGGCCACGTCTTCGAAGGCGAATGCTCTGACTGTAAAAGGACACCAGTCCTTCCTGCCGGTCGTGTCTCTTCCGGACGATCTTCATTCACGTCAATCTGGGCAGGCGCCCTGGGCTGCTTTTCATTCTGGCAGGTACCCCTGGAAGAGAAGATGGATTAGCAAAGGTTGGGCCATAATTGCAGCTTCATGGCTTTGGGTGGCAACTACCTTCGTGGCAGGTTCCGTCCATCGCGGCCTCGGGTTTTGTCGAGGTGTTTCCAATTGAGTTTGAAAAAGTCCCTGACGCCGTTCCTCAGTTTCTTGCCGCGTTTAGGAAGGACGTCCGAGGGCATTGGCGCCGGTCAGATATGGCTTGAACGGGATAGACAAGGTCGCAATGCGTAAGGTATCGGCAACGAAACCCGATTAGAGCGGATGGATTGTAAGTGCCCGAGATAAGCTTCGAAACCCAAAAGCGGGATGTAATCGTCGGGTAGGAAGCGATCTCATGACTTTTATCAACGCCCGAGTACCCGGCAGCCTGATCTGGGGGGAATCTGGGTGTGTTGCAAACAAACAACATCGAGAAGCTAGGTGTGATTGTGGCTTCGGGGCTGTGAGCCCGTCTTCGGTGAGGGAGGTCAGGAAGCTGAAGTGGAAAAACTCTAGAGGCAGCCAGAGCAGGCTGGCTGTAAGGGCGTTTGTCGCATCCAACATTCAAGCAAGGCGTCGGTTGTGGTCTAGCGTTGGGCCAAGTTGGGATTGGTTTGGCCCCCAAAGCGATCCTTCGGGCTGAGCAATGATTGATTGTCTCAGCCTGACAACCCCCCTACTTCATGACTGGTCTGTCAGCTGAGTGTCGGGTACGTTTATGACGATGTTGAGTTCCAGCTTGGTCTTATTTAAGGCGTGGCTTTTGCACTTTATCAACATGCAATTTACAATATCTGAAGGCGGTCGATGTCTCACCGTCAACCCCCAACATTGATACAGTTTCTCACTCTGTGTGACCCGAACGAGTCGTGAGGCGTCGAACTGCCTAGGGTGGATAGGGTCTTTGGTGGCTCTGGTTATTCCTGCCACAGAGGAAAAAATGTTGAGATAGATCAGAGATCAAACTTTGCAGTTGAAGGCGCCACACATACAAGGTTTGCCACCTCGAAACGAAACTTCCTGGTTGCTGAGTAGGAGGCAGGTAGGTAGCCTAGTTCAAGCCAGGGATTAGTACACGCGGAAATAGATTGTTTATTCTCCAGTATTGAGATTCATTCAATTTGGCCTGGGGGTGATCCCTTTGACTATGATTGCTCGTCCTTGAGTGTCTTCTTTCCACAACTTTGCAAAGCGGGATAAAGACAGGTGCAGTAAACATATGTAACCCCCACAACCTCAAGTCAAAACTGAACCATAACAGGTTGTTATATCACCAAATATCAATGAAAGAAAAGCACTGGGTGTGGTCGCTTGTCACTAAGCGTCGTTTCTCGCTGACTCTGCCAGGCAACACTGAGATGCGCCCAGTGAAGGCGGGCAAACATGGTAGGGATGAAAAGTGTCACATGACCGAATGAAGAAAATAAAAACCTTCTCACGAAAACTCTACGATATTTGAGGCTGAAACGGAAAACTCCGTCTTACTCTTCTCCATTCTTGATTTCATTATTCATTTCAGACAGCCTGTCTTGCCACCACGAAACAACCGCAATCACCAAACAGTCACATACATCAAACAATTGCAAATACCTCAAAACTGCCGATATGAAGCTTGCCATCACCTTGCTTCTCCTCGCGTCTGCAGCGAGCGTCTTGGGATACTACCAAGAACGCGTTGGAGAACGCCGCGACGCGTTGCCCATGCCCTTCGGTTTCGACCTGTGGTCCTTCGAGGACCCCTCCCCAGCCAGATAGAAGTCGCTATTATTGCAGCCCTCCATATTTTCCGATTCATACAAAGTGGTGTTCTCGTAGGTAAGCTCTATACAGGCCGTCACATGCCTTCTATATACATGTGGGCAATCGTTAACACGCCTCCCAGAGCCGCTTGGCTTCGTGACCTTGGGCAGTGAGCCTTTCACAAGCCCTGGGCAATCTTGCCAACGAGCCCGTGAGGGACCAGATGTGATGGAGAGTTGGGGTTTTGTTGCTCGGCATGTCGTTGTCGTTGGTCACGGTCCGCGGTGTGGTTACTAGGAATGCTCAGGCAGAGGCGACGGACGCGAACGCCGTCGCCGCAGAGACGAATTGAAAGACGTTAAGAACATGATAACACTAATCTGATCCGTCCCTTTTGCTAAGACATTCCACTCGATCAAGGAAATGGCTGTTCATGCCTATTAGGCTCTGCCGCTCTTCTTCCGTTCCTTTCACATCAGTTCCTCGGTTGCTTTTTAGTTGGGGCAACTCTCGAAAACATTGTTGCAGGTCGCTTATTACTACGTAATGCAATGAATGTACGCATTTGAGATGTCACAACCGATACCAACTACCAGATAGTTGCTCGGTCTAAGAATCAGAGCTCCATGATATGGCGACCGATGTGGAGCTTTTGAGGTTATCGCGACAACCCCTGTCCATACCCACAGTGAGGGCATCAACCCACTCTCTATCCCACAAGAATTTCGATCTGGCTAGTGCATTCAATGAAGCATCTCATCAATGGTCTATTAGTCTAGTTGGTTAGGACGTCGGATTCTGACTGCTATCAGTACCTTCCGTAAGCCCAGGTTCGAATCCTGGATGGACCTTACTTTTGTCCCTCAACCTGGAAGACAACTTTTTGGCGCATAGGTTTTCTGTTCTCCCAATTCCGACCACTTTCTCAGTGTGCGTACTTTTTTTTTGAACCTCGGGTGCTACTCACCGTTTCTTCGCGGCCTCGGAGTTCTGACCACGCCTTCTCCGATGCAGATCCATCCGACACGCATGACTTGAGCGCTTTGCGCGGCGATCTCGTGATCGCGCCGAGCGTGGGAGATGCGTCCCGAAAGTATTCGACCTCCGTGTTTTAGTTGCCGGTGAAACCCGAAGTTGTCGACGATGCAGTTTGCGACCCGTTCATCAGAATCTCGGTGTGTTAATCAGGACCGTAAGTTAAGGAGACCCCGAGACTCAATCGCCCAGCAGAAAGTGCAAAAAAAGAATGTTCACGTGTTTTTCCCGACTTGGGTATAACCACCGAACACCGCCCGTAGACTTTGCTCTTGAAACTTAGCCTATCTCTCGCGTCGAACTCTCGGGACGGCAAATGCGGTCATTACTTCGGCCTCCGTTCATGCCATGGGATTTTGTCCGAAATCGTCCCATCGGCTTGCTATGCCGTTTTGGAGACAAGCTTCGACCAGCCGGCCGCGCTTCCCCAACGGCTGGGAATGGTGTGTGTGGCTCGTGATGTGACGAAGGAGACTGGGCGAGCAGCCCGAACTTTCTATGGGAAAGGGAATATAAACAGCGCAGGCTCTCCCGTTGTTCTAGATCTTCTAGGGGCTGTTGATCGCTTAAAGCAGAAGATTTGAGACCGCCAATTATACTGACTTGCCTCGATTATCGTTCACGAGATGGCTGCTAACAAGACGCTTTCCGACCTGGTCGCCCAGCTCTCGTCTCTGGTCAACTCGGGTTCGGAAGGCCCGGAGAAGCATCAGCAGATCTCGCGGCTTGCGGAGGACATTGTCGATGCCTCGAGACCCCCATGCGCCGACTGGGCGAAGCGGCTCGCCCCCTGTTTCGAGGCCGTGGCGCTGCGGCTGTTCATCGAATGGAACGTTTTCGAGGCGATTCCTCTCGGAGCGACGATTTCTTACGCCAACCTCGCTAAGGCCGTGAAGGCGGACGAGTCCTTGATACGTGAGCGCAAATTGCCTGGAAGTAGTGACTCTAGACTAAGTACTGATACTCTTGTAGAACGCCTGGCATGGTCTCTGATTCGGGTTGGCATTTTGTCCCAGGTGGGAGAGGACGAGCTAGCGCACACCAAGTACTCCAAGCTCTACCTTCCAGGCCAGCCTGACCGGACGTTGTTCTGCTTCAAGTGAGTCTCGTTCTCCGAGACTCGAACATGTGAGAACTGACAAGCGCCAGCTACGACGAGACTCTCGTCCCAGCCGCCAAAATGCGCGAATACTTCGACAAGTACGGCCGCAAGGAGCCCGGCGAGGAGACGCACAACCCGATGGGTTTCGGCTTCGGCATGCCGGAGAAGACGTCCTACGAACTCTACTACCTGACGCCCGAACGGCGTGTCCGGTTCCAGGAGAGCATGAACTTCGTTCAGTTCGCGTTCACCCCGATGACGGGCATGTACGACTTTGGGTGGATCGGGGACAAGCTCCACGAGATTGACAACGGCCGCGTTGTCTTTGTCGATGTTGGTAGTGGGAAGGGCCATATTACCAAGGCCATCTTGAAGGAGAACCCGTTCATCCCGCGGGAGCGCTGCGTACTGCAGGACAGACCAGATATCATTGAGGCGGTCACCGCGATGAAGGATCCCGGGCTCGCTGGTGTCCAGTTTCAAACTCATAACTTTCACACCCCGCAGCCCATAAAAGGTAAGTCGACTCCTCGATTCAACATTGGCAACAGACTCATGAGACCCCGCAGGTGCCCTCATCTACTGGATTCGTCGCTGTCTACACAACTACGGCGACGAGATATGCATCAACGTCCTGGCACAAATGGCCGGGTCCATGGCATCGGACAGCAAGCTTCTCATCGTCGACAACGTGGTTCCGAACCCCCCGGCTATCAAGGAATGCGTCCTCGACTTCATCATGCTCAACCTCGGCGGCAAGGAGAGGACGGCCAAGGGGTGGGAGGATTTGGTCGCTCGAGCGGGGCTGAGACTGGCAAAGGTGCATGGGATGGATAAGGAGTTGCAGGTTATTGAGTGTGTGAAGGCCTAAAGCGTACGTGTTCTTGTCAGATTATACCGCGCTGAGTACATAATACAAGCAGCAGTAGCGTAACACACCCAGGCTTTTACACTCAACTACGGCAACAGTCTTGGTTCTTCAGGTCTGTCTGATGTATTTTCTTCTACCAAAACCAAGACAGGTCTAAGCATTTTGAAACGCAGCCGGATCCTCCAGCACTCGCCTCACAATGTCTTGGTTGTACTCGTCCGCATTCTCGTTGAAAACCTTCACGTGCTCCGAGATGTGGCCAGGAACCTGTCCCACGAGATTGTGTCTCGACGGAACGGGTCCCTGCAGGTGCTCGACCAGCGGTATGTACCCTGACCAAACAGTCTTCCTCATCTCCACGTCTTCCAGGTCCTCCTTCACCTCGGCGACCGGGCCCGCGCGGACCTTCGCGCTGCCGCTCTTCACGCGGATGCGCAGCACCTGTGTCTGCAGCATCTCGTTGGCGGACGGGGGCTGGCGCACCTGCCCCCACCGCCCCGCGACGAGGCCGTCGGTGATGAGCCTCAGCGCCCACGTCTTCTCCTCAGGGTCCGTGACGGGGCTCGCGTAGCCGAACAGCGAGGCCGAGCGGTAGTTGCACGAGTGGGCGAAGGAGCTCAGCGCGAGGACGATGCCGTCCACCTTGGTGGCCGACACGCAGACGGGGAGGCCGGGCAGGCCCTCGGCCACCTTCTGCCTGGCGAGGTTGGCCATGCGGGCCGAGATGTAGCCGTGGACGTAGCATTCGAGGGGCTCGTCGATGTCGGCGCTGGGGCGTTCGAAGCTGCCCATGGAGCCGATCATGGGGATGACGGTTGGGAATTCGGAGTCGCCTGGCGTGAAGGTGACGTGTAGAGATGTGCATTCGTTGATGATACCGTGGACGGTCTGGAGGTCGTAGTCTGCGCGCTTGTCGGCCAGCCGGTGAACCTTGTTGACGGGTGTCTTTGGGTACTGCATTCTTTTCGCGCTGAGGTCTCGGATCTTTCCTTTTCTCGAAAATGTAGCTGACAGGGGCGGAGAATAGGATCCTTGAAATGCTGGGAGAAGTCGAGGTCGAACGACTATGTTCGAGCCGGGAGCAGTGAGGGTATTGGAGAAAAGCCGATTGGTCAACAACTGAAAAGGCAGCTTGGAGGGAGCGGCGTTAAGACATCATTTTTTTTTACTCTTTGGCTCTACTTATTGTTTTGGAGAACCGTCCTCGCGGAGAACATCTCTCTGGGGCTAGGCCGATAGAGTCCGATGGTTGCCAACATCATCGGGGCCATCGGCCTTTGTCGGACTTTCGCTGGGCCTATCGCGTCCATTACGAGCTAATCCCCTAGATCCAATTGGTGCTCTTACAACCTTCGGCCATAGGTGACTCACAAGGTTCGTTATGTCAGGCTTTAATGCTTTGAGAAGAAGCGATTGCTACAGCCGATGGATTTGTCGGGGTACGACGGGCGTCGCAGGGCCACTCTGAGTTAGATGGAGAGGTTACTTGCCGTGGGACCGGGTACATGCAAAGCGCTATTCTTAGCGATTGCAGGTCGGAAAAGCCCAAGTTGACCTACGTGCCGGACGGCCTGCTGGCGGAGGATTTTGATGCGATGGCCATTTGAGGGTTCACGGGTTGTACTTCTATCAAGTTACAGGGACGCAAAGTTGACTTCGGTTGATGCATTCGCGTCCCTGTATGCAGTCGGGTAACAGTGGAAGTAGAGACGTTATCCGCCAACAAAGTTGCCCAAAGCGACTGTATTGTTCAGGACGCGAAGACCTCATGTTCGTCAATCTTTCGTCCCGCCCAAGTTGCCACGGTTGTACCTTGCCTTCGCCAAGGGGGTGCCGCTCCTCTCCAACCGACATCAAGGGACTCTGTGTATCATATTACAGGTAGTACCTCATCCGTCACCCGGAACTCGCCTCATCTCCGTCAGCATCGAAGCAACGTCAGGCGCGATGCCGCTCTCGATGATCTGCTGGACTATGCCGGAAATCTCGCTCCTCGACTCCTCGTCGATCGTCCCAGGAGCGCAGAATCCCGAGATGCTACTCGCCAACACGTCCAAGCAGTCGCGGTAGACGTCCGCCTTCTCCGACCGGTCGGCGAATATCGCGAGGCTCGAGGCGACGTCGCGGATGGCGCGGTCAACGTGCCTGGGAGTCGAGACGGCCCGGCGGTAGACGATGTAGACCATCGTCACGCCGACTTGGAAGGTGAACAGCATCTAGTGGTGATGTCAGCAGTAAGTTATACTTGGAAGTGTCGAGGAGCGAAACCGGCTCGAGGGCAGCAGCACGTACATCGACCCAGTGCTTCGGGATCTGGCGCTTCTTCTGAAGCGCTCTGAATATCCCGACGAATTCGCAGCAAGCCTCGAGTTCCTCGTCGACGTACGGCGAGTCCATATCGGCAGGGTCAAGCCTGTAAAGTATCACCCGCGAGATGGCCGCGACGTGGCTCAGCCCTAGAGAACTTGCGTATCCCTTGGTATTGGGACGACTGGAGAAATA
>WIGM01000354.1:0-43495 GCA_014235935.1 Colletotrichum musicola | reverse complement strand
GAAGGTGCCCAATTTACTGGTAGTCGTCTTCCTCGTCGTTCCCTTTCTTGCTGTCTGATGGGCCGTCCTTCCTGATGGGGATCTTTATGCCCTGCAGTGCAAAGCATTTGCTGAGCGCAGTGCTCTCACAGACGCCGGGGAACTTCTTTGCCGAGTACACCTGAAAAACGTCGCTGAAGCACTGGGCAAGAACCGGCGAGGAGCCCATGTTGACCGCAGATCCCTCAGCGCACGGCTGACCGGGTCGCTTGGCAACACTGACAAATGAGAAGCGCAGCCTGCAATTCACGTTAGCTAGGAACCACCGTACACGAGCGGGAGCGCTGACCTGAAGTGTCCTTCAGTTCTGACACTCAAGTCCTGCATAATAAACCAGATGCCCACGTTGTCGTTGGTATCATTCAGTCGGAACGCACTCGAGGAGAGACTGCCGATAAGGTTGCGAGTGAACATGCCTTGCGGCTGGCTTGAAGCCATGGACATGGACTGCCGGTGGCTGCTGTAACCCATATCCGGCTGTGCTGCTTGCGATGGCACCGTCGACGGGGGGTAATACTGGGTTGGGGGCGCAAAAGCGCTATTACTCGACGAGTATCCTGCCGCAGGCGCTATCGCGAATGTCAGCACTCTGCCCAATACATCGTTCGCCAGCACCGAGCAACTTACCCGAATAGCTAGGCACGCCATATCCTTGCATCATGTGCTGGCTGGGTGGCGGCGGTGGTTGCTGCTGGCCGTACCCCATCGTCGGGGCGCCATATCCAGCCGGCATAATCTGGGCATAAGGCTGGATCGGCTGGATCGGCTCATCCCTGAGGGCCGAGAAAGAAACAGGCATTGTCGTTGAGATAGACGCAGTCTGTGACGAATGGCGGACCATGTTCACCTCTTGGGTACCGTCTTCTGACCACAAGTCCACATGTATCACGAAGTGAGCGTGTTCCAACTCGCTGGGTCGGTGGAGTCAGTTAGACGAGGCGAATGACGAGTCGGTGGCAAGGACTTACTTCATGTTGACTTCCTGCTTGGTCTTTGGGTTGAAAACAACAACGCGGATGCAAGGAGGAGGGGTGATGGGGCGGCGGTCCTGGTTGTCCCCAAGTTAGCAGGGCTGTTGAATACCCCAAGTGTATGCCGGGCAGAGGCTCACCTTGTCACCAAAGCCGCACATACGTGCACGTTGCGGCTGTTGGACAACTTCAAGTCTGTCGGCGGTGTGGTCAGATTCTGCAGTTCTCGAGCGGAATTTCGAGCGCAAACTGGGCATGCGTACCTGTATTGGTTGCCCGCGTCGTCGATGTGTGATATCTGAGGCAGCGGACCAGTCCTTTGGGCGGGAGCCGGGGCTGAGGCGGGAGGGGGAACACCGGAGGAGGCGGATGGCATATGTGGAGGAATGCCGTTGCTGGCCATATTGGAAGGCAATGGCGCGGGCGGAGGGTACGACATGGGAGGAAGCTGGGGAATCTGGTTCGGAGGATGAGGATGATGTTGAGGAGCAGAATGGTGTTGCTGCGAAGGCGGGGGGAGCTGGTGAGCGTATGAGTTGGGAGCCATGTGGTGGTAGGCACCAGCGGCCGAGTGGTGCGGATCGTAGTTCATGTCTGCGATAGCTGCGACTCACGATGAGACGAGCACTATTTTGATCGCGTCGGGGTAGCAGAGGTCAGAACCGGGTTCAAGACTATCGCGTATCGAAGCTGGAATCATTCGGATCAGTCAAAGGCAATTATGCAAGAGCGGCGACGATGGCGACGACAGCGAGGATCATGGGCGAACGACAACGCGGCCGAGGAGGTGCGTACGGGAGAGGATGGCATACCTGACAAGCTAGACGACCAGAAAAGGGAGGGTTCTGATCTGTGGGTAGCCCAAGAGAAGCAAACAGGAGCGGAAGACGGGCCCGGCTGGGTTCAAATACAAAAAGTTTTGGGTTTCGGAGGCGCTCGAGCTTTGAAAGACAAGGTACGCAGCGCGCAGATGTATGGATGCTTTCTCGGTACCGTGGTTCGCAAGGTGAGGACGACTGACGCTACCTAGGTAGCTTCCCTTGCCCACGTTGAGGGGCACCTCGCGCAGTAGGTAGTGCAAGGTCTGGTGCAAGTCACTGGATACATCGTAGTGGGTAGGTAATGCAAGACGGGGGACGGGGGGAACGGGAGGGTTGCAAGTGGTGGTCCGTGTGCTAGGACAGATAGGGATGTGCCTCAAGGTGAGTGGTTCCGGTGGAGTCACCAAGCCCACGGCGAGGACATGTGCAGGTGCGCTGGAGTACCTAAGTTGAACGCCGCAATAGCAAAGCAGAGTACCGCAGGAAAATAGTTCAACATATAAGTCACTTGCAAGCACAACCCCCTTTGCAATGCTTTGGAGTGGAAAACACTACAAGTTGGACGGGAAGGGTGTTTGCCCTGCGCAACCAAATGCACCATCCGGCGGGATGGATGGGATGGGAATCGGGTGGCAGGGCTCCTTCCATGGATCGCTGTTTGTACCCTAGAGCCTACCCTTACTCTTGTACTTAGGTGTCTTGTGCTCTGTATCTGACCTTCGGTACATAGGCACTTGGTAATGGGCTCGGTACCTTCTGCTTCAAGTACCCGAATGCTTGACGTTCTTCCATGTGTCTATCCTCTTTCTTCTTCGTATCACAGTTCACTTGCCCTCGAGGTTGACGTCCAACGCTTTATGTGGATGAGGTAAGAATCCAACAGAGCTGCACCCCCTGCCTCATCCTTCGTTGCTTGCTTTTCCTACTGTTCACTACCGCACAAACAGTGTCGACTCGAGAGAGAGTCGAGGCGCCTCGTCCAGCAGCAGGGAGGGGGCTGGAACCACACTACCGCGGGGGTTACCTGCCGTTGCCGGCCTACTCTCTTCATTGCTTTTATCCTTGGGTTGCGGCCGCAGTGGGGGGAGGGGCATGTGCGGTACGTGGTGCTGGAGCGTGGAACAGATCATGGATGGCCACCTTAGTACTATGCGAGGTGGTTAGTACAACTGCACCTCGTACGGTCCCTATCCGCCACAGTTGCAGGCAAAGGTCAAGGCAGACGTGGACGGCCAAATTTGATCCCCCTTCATTGCCCGGGCAGCTTGATAAAGGTTCCATAACGGGGAGCTCGGGTACCTCAGATATGCCTGCTCCTAACCCTGGTGCTCCACGGCAGGGAAGTACCGCAGTCGAACGACGAGCGAGGGAAGGGGCAGGCAAGAGTTGAAGAGACTCCATGTCGGCAAGGGCAGGGGGCAGCGCAGTATCCGTACATCAATACTTTCCTTCCCGTTCCGAGGGTACTAGCTGATTGATCGTCAATGGCAGTCGCAGTGTTTGCCTCCGTTCCCTCTTGCCTTAGGTAGGTAGGTAGTCACGGCATATTCTCAAGGTGGCCCAGCCTCTCCGCTTCAGCCGTATTCCTGAATTCGACCTCCTCGACCAAGCCGACGGTGACCCAAAGACAACCCCCCATTTGGCAACATGCATGCCGGACATGCTGATCATCGCGGCCGGGCACTCATTCCGAAACTGCCAGAGTAGAGGTCTCAAGCCGCCCTCCTCTTTGTCATCCTGACCCAAGAACTAATACTCATCCCGATATTATGGTCCACGATCCCGCATGTACCAGACCCAGCTTTGGCAGCACGCCTATTTGATACCAAACCACTCCCTCGGTGCCAACGTACATGCACACCACCATAACCCAGCCAACCAACCCGCCCCGACAACCGCTCGGCGCTTTGCCTCAGCCGCACCTCCCGTCTCGCAGAACCCCCCGGCCGTCACCCAAACATGGCGCCCGGGAATCCTCCATCCCGTGGCAACTGACAGAGCCGATCTGCCCCCCCGGCGCCGGGCCGGAACCCGGTCTGCATTCCCACCGCCTGCTGTGCCACCCATCGAGCACACTTCGCTGCTGCAGCCTGCTACTTCTTTGACCGGTCACGTCCAGCGTCTGGGGTTTCTGTCAACGCGAAAGATGAAGCAGACGAGGCGGGAGTGTCGAGTAGTCTCTTGAAATACGGTTCGGTTCGACAGACTCGTTGGTTTCCAAGTCCAGTGGCATCAGTCAAGATTGCTTCACAGATCCGCCTTCATCTCAGAGTCGCATCCCAACTTAACTCATCCTCTAATATTTCCTGCTCGGTCAATACAAGGTCTGAATATTTGGTTGACGTGCCAAGAGCCCCTTTGCGGCAACCGCAGGACTGGATGTTGAGCAGCAACGGCGACAGGGGAAAACGGGCGACGGGATCAAGGAAGGACATGGCATCCAGCAAGGTTTAGTCAGGATTGATTTTCGGTGCGATCCGGTTGCCGCTAGCACGGGCGTGGTGGGTCCCTTCGATGATGTGCACTCGTCTACCGTAAGGTACCCTCTAGTGTTGTTCATCCGAAGCTGGCACCTGGGTTGGCTTGAGGCGGATCGCGCTTGAAGGTTAACGAGTGCAAGATTTGCTTTTGAACACCGGTCGCCTCAACGGTCGGTCCGCCTCGATACACCATTTACACGGCTAGTAGTTGGTTAGTCTTTGGCGCCCGGAAGGTCAACGAAGCGGAATCCTGAAAACCGAGCTAGGGTCCGCAATCGGCCGTGGCGACAAAAAAAGCAGCAGTGCCCTGCAGTCGAAGAACGAGGGAGAATCGTCGCCTTCCCGCCATTTGCCATGGCGATGTCGGCCGGTGTTGACCGACGCCATGATTTCGGAGCTATTCACGCCTGGGCGAGCAATGACAAGCTCTTGGGAGGCATGAGCGCGACCCGCAAGCAGATGGGCAAGGTTTAATGCTTGCGGCGAAAGTTCGTTGGGAACTGCAGTCTTGTTGGTCTCGTTGGCCGTCGTGAACGCTAGATGGGCCAATCACCATGGGGATGCATGCCATTCTGGGTTAATCTCAATTGCACCTAGAGCACACTGGCGGTTCTTGGATGTCGAACTGGCTCTGCTCTGCTGACCATCGCCAGAGGGGGGAGCACAGGCAGGCTCCGACAGGCCCGAATCTCTCGACCCTGCGTGGGACTGGTCCTTTCCCGAGTGACAAGTCTTCTGCGAAAATCCGGGGTGCATACGACATTCCAAGGCGCACTGTCATCTGCACCAGCCTCGTCCAGTCGACACCGAAAAGGCAGTCTGTGCCGGCGCCGACAGCTCAAGGATGCAACGGCAGCTCAATCGTTCGCCCTGCTTCTCTAGTCATCCAGAGACGACGGGCCGCGTCCGCCCGTTGACCTCGCGCGGGATTCGGTAGCGGTGTCAGCCTTGCCCGTTTCCTTGTTCTTCGCCCATTGAGAGAACACCATGGCCGCGACATGTTTCGTCCCCGCGTGTTTGCCATAGGCCTTCGCAGATTGCGATCAAGTGACAAGTCCCACAGGCCGTCAATGACACCACCTGCGACTTTACCAATCCCAGGCAAGCGGCAGCCGGAGAGAGGGGAGGGGCCGAGGACCCCTTTGCGAGGAGAAGGCTCGCGCGATTTTGCGGGTGCGTGGTGAATTTGGCTGGATGTCGTTGTTTTCATTACGTTTTGGTTTGCCAATGGCTTGCCGCCCCACCATGCCTCGAGGTTTTCCTTCCCGGAGAGGAGGAGGAGGAACCGGCCCCTGCCCGCCCTCTTGACTCTGACTCTCCTCCTCCGGTGTCCCCGTTCACATTCTGCCATTGCGGCGGCGTATCCACCTGGAAGAGGTAGGAAAGGAAAAAAAAAGGAAAGGAAAAAAATTGAACTGCCCACATGCCCTGGGACAAGGGCGCCGTCGTGGGCAAACATCGCCCCTGTTGGTCCCAGCGTACGGATACCTAGGTACCCCGACCTGATGCGGCGCTTTCATGTGGGGAACGCTTCGAGCCAAGACTGCGCAATGAGAGGGAAAAAAGGATCTGAATGACCTTGTGATCACTTGTTGGCGCAACCTACGTCAGGCCGGCCGAGGATTCGTTGCTCGCGCCGTAGAACCACTTGGGAAAGGTAGCAGCAATAGCTGCTTGCGGCGCATGTTTTCCCATCCTTGCGTTGCGCAACTTTTAACGAAGCTTAAAAACAGAAAAGTGACCACGTTCCTACCTGCCTACCTATTTAAGTCCTTTGTTTCCCGCCTGGCCACCCCATAATACGCCGCCACTACTGGTTGTTACGCGCCGAACTCATTCTTTTTTTCTTCCAAAAAGTTTGAATTTACACAAAGAAAACGAACAAAAGGACCAGAGAAAAGTTTCAGGATCAACGTCGAGCTCTCGTTGCACGCGAAGATATACCACCTCATCATACATACAACACGACCGAGCAACACACGGCCTGTCTACTTTACGCGGCCGCCTCATTCGATTCAGCGGTAGAAAAACAGCGCATCCCGCATCCCGTCTTACCTTGCGATCCCGCCGTTGACTCACACCCGAAGAACACGGTTCTCAGTGCCTCACGAGCGACGGGCCCTTCAACAAACCCAACAACCGCCACCAACTCACTCAAGCCCTCACCCACAAACACAATGCTTGCCTCCCACGGTCGCGGCGGCGCGGGCAACATGGCCGACAGCACCAAGTCGGCCAAGGTCACCCCCAAGGACCTCGAGACCCCGACCCTCAAGACCTCCGTCGTCACCACCGGCCGCGGCGGCTCCGGCAACATGGCCAAGAACGCAGACCCCTATGAGACGCGACTCCGCCAGGACGTCGAGGCGTAAGTTCGATCTGCGCATCACAAACAAACTGCAAATTTCACACACACACACACACACACACACACACACGACTAACACGCCTGCCTCAACAGTGTCCCCCGTCGCGAGAGCAACAGCGCAACCCACTACGGCCGCGGTGGCGCCGCCAACGTCTTCAAGTCCGGCTCCGAGGAGGAGGCCGCCGCCCAGAAGGCCAAGCTCGAGAGCGCCGTCGAGGAGGACGACTCCACGCTCCGCAAGAGCCCGTCGCCTCCCGCCCGCCGCCGCAGCTCCGACGAGAACGGCAACGGACTCGCCGCCAAGGGAAAGCAGTGGCTCAACAACCTGACCAAGAAGGCCTGAGCGGCCTTGGGTCTTGCGCTGCCACTTGTTTTTTTTTATGCTCGTCATTTTTTCTGGGATCTTTTTCATGCCACTCGGCTTTGTTAACGATAATGACGGCCCGCCTGCGCAATCATGGCGATGCTTGCGATCTCTTTTTTTTTCATCTCCCTTTTTGCACTTTTCCCGGAACTTCATTTCTGGCGGATAGCGTTTTCGAAGACGCAATGTGTTTCTTCTTTCTCGTGCGACGGAGTTTTATTTTGGGCGGTTTGGAAACGGGAACTGACGCCGGGGGGAGAATCCGGCGTCTACTCTTTTCTTCTCTGGGCGTTTTGTGCGAATGGGCGTCTGCAAAAAGTTTGAAACGACATAAAAAAAAGTTCGAGATACCATATTCAAAGTCGGATTTGCCGCGGAAAGGAAGAAAAAGGGGGGGGGAAAGTAAACGGAATATGAGTCTTTTTTTATGATGATTCGGGGGCCCCAAACGCGATCCACAGATAGATGCCCCGTTCTTTCGGGTTGTCATGTTTGAAATTGTGAGATGCGATTTTAATCTATACCTACATCAGTGGTCTCTAGAAAGACTGGCAATTTTTTGCTGTTCCTGGCCCTAGTTTATTTTATACGCCTGCGTGACTGCTTACCCAGAGTTAGGTCTCTCGTTGTGCATTTGTTGATATTATCATTGCCCCCGTCCATGTCCCAATATCCTTTTAATTGCTCGTCAAGCGGTGAATCTCAGAGAGGTAGAATCTAAGATCTTCAGGGTTCACACCGGGAGTGATGCCTGTTCAACATTAGCTCTGCTCCTGCGGCATCACGACTGCAACATAGCTACTTACCGTGTCCGAGGTTGGCGATCCATCCCTTCTTCTGCCCCCAGAATCCCTTGATCATCTCCTCGACGGCCTTGGTGATGTTCTCGCGGGTGCCGTAGAGGACGCCGGGGTCGGCGTTGCCCTGGAACGTGATGCGTCTGTCGCCACGGATCTTGACCGCGTCGGCCGGGCTCTGCATCCAGTCGAGGCCGACGACGTCGTAGCCGATGTCGCAGACCGTGTTGAGGGCGTGCCAGGCGCCCTTGGGGAACACGGTCATCGGGACGCGCTCGAGTCCCATCTCCTGCAGCTTCTTGGGGAGGTTCTCGGAGATGTAGGCAAGGTAGGGCTTGCTGAATTCCTCAAAGGCCGCGGGGCCGAGTTCGCCAGCCCACGAGTCGAAGACCATGACGAGCTGCGACCGTTGGTTAGTTCGCCCGGCCTAGGGGGGCACATGCCGTGGAGCAAAGACGTACCTGGGCGCCGGCCTTCACCTGCAGGGCAAGGTACTCGACGCAAACCTCGGAGATCTTCTGCAGCATCCTCTTGGCCTCCTCGGGGTATCTGTAGATCCAGGTCTTGCTCTGGATGAAGAGCTTGGTGCCACCTCCCTCGACCATGTAGCAGAACAGCGTCCAGGGAGCGCCGCAGAAGCCGATCAGGGGCACGCGACCGGCGAGCTTCTGGCGGGTGAGGGTGATGGCCTTGTAGACGTAGTCGAGCTCGGAGGCGACGTCGACGTTCTTGTCCATGATCTGGCGGTACTGCTCGTCCGAGGGGGCCTTGAGGGGGTCGGGGAAGTGCGGGCCCTTCTTGTCGACCATCTCCACGACCATGCCGAGGGCCTGGGGGACGACGAGAATGTCGCTGAAGATGATAGCGGCGTCGAGGAGGCCGGCGAAGCGCTCGATGGGCTGCAGGGTCAGGGTGCTGGCGATCTCAGGGTCGCGGCAGCAGGCGAAGAAGTCGCGGTTGCCCTTGGCCTCGTGGTACTCGGGGAGGTAACGGCCGGCTGTTGGGGTTCCAAAGAAGGTCAAACGTCAGACATTTATGTTCCATTTCCCATGTCCTGGCTCGGGACGAGGTTTTGCAAGAGGTGAATAGCTACCTTGCCGCATGATCCAGCATGGCGGGCGCTCGATGGTCTCGCCTGCATCCAGCAATTAGCACTTGCGGAAGTTGGAAAGGGATGTTCCCATATGCGTTTTGCTCACCGCGGGCAGCCCGCAGGAGCAGGTCATTCTTCAATGGCTCAAATGTCAGCTCCATTTTGGTTTCGTAGGCCGGCTGTTGGGTTATTTGTCTGTGCCGGTGTTGCTGTAGGTGCATGGAAGATGCCCCGCGCAATCCTCGACCGGCTCTCCGTAGAAAACCCCGCCATACCGAAGGTCAGGTACTAAGCTTCCCGCCAAACCCCTGTCCAATGCGCCCTGCTGTCGCCGAGGTAGCCGGCCGGCTCCTCAGCCACATCAAGGCTTGACTTCCATTGTGGGTCCATGACCAATGGAGCTCTTTCAATTGGGACCTGACCTCTCGGCCCTAGCATTTTGGCGATTCTGTCAAAAAGCTATCATCAACCGCATACACCCATCAATCGCCCATAGCCGCCGCCTCCGTACCGAAAGCGCCGTGTATCCGGACAACCACATGGCATAGATTCACGAGAACCGACCCAACATTCTTGTAGCGGTCGCCGTTCGACCGTCCCGACGCGCCCGATGCCTTTGGCCCGACCTACTACGCAATGCTGCCGAGCCATTCAACAACACATTCGGGCCCCATTGGACGATGTCTGGGTTACAGACGGTATGCTCGCTCAAGCATTTGAGCGCTACTGCTACGTCTCGCACCTCGCCCGCCGGCGGTCGAGCTTCGTGCCCGGCCCGTTGGAGGGCAAGAGGCGGCTCGGAAAGAGAAAGATAACCGACTTGCACATGGACAACGGGTCGACCTTGCCTGCCTGGGCCATCGAATTCCCTGTCGATCTCAGGCGGTGGAAGTGGCAACCGCCGACTGCGCGCTCGTCGAACGAGACGAGGGAGCCGGGGCTTCCTAGCAGTGATAGCGCCCCCGACTTCTCAGGGATTTTGAAATGGTGGCATTCGAAGTGCCGGACGATGGAGGAGATACGGCCTACCAAGGAAGAACTCGAGCAGATCGGCAAGGAACCGCCTGCACCTTCTATCGCGCTATTGAAAAGCCTCTCCAAAGCTCGGTCTGCCGTCGCCGCCTCCACATCGAATGCGTTGCCATTGGCGTTCTACAACTTTATCGGGGGGCTCCAGCAAGACCTCAAGCTGGGCGTCCTGGATGTCACGGTCGTTACAAGGGCTGTTTCGACCTTTCCACAGTCTTTGTTGGACACGGCAACTGACCGTGACGTGGTCAACGCTGCCATTGAGATGTTTCTTTCGGCCGTTGTCCACGGGATCGCATCCTCCAAAGTCCTGGGCCCGACGGAGTTTAACGGCAAATTTTGGAATCGGCTTTTGTTGCGGATATCCCAACTCCAGGATAACAACGCGACAAATTCGCTGTTGCGAACCACACTCGATGCGGTTCCCCTTCGGCGCGTCAACGATGCCCACGAGGGTTTTGTTGCGGCAGTGCAGAGGCTAGTCATGTCTCGATCAACGGATCCCGGGCGGGCCGCGGACATTGGCGTCGCGCTCCGAAAATTGAATATGTTTAGCCACAAGGAGCTACTACACAAGATCGAGGCTGCCGTGGGCGAAGATTCGAATGCCTTTGTGCCGGCCACTCGCCAAAAGCTTCGTTTTCTTTGGTTGCAGACCTTGGCGCACATGCCGCACATCAGGCAGAACGACCTTTGGGACGCTTGCGTCAGATTGTCCTACTTTGACCCCAAGAACCCCGGGCCCATCGGCCGAGATCTCAGCCAGCTCCTGATTCAGCAGTGGTCCAGTCGCGGGTACCTGCGACGCCAGGAGGCCCTTGAGAGTCGTTGCAATCGAGACGCCGATGAGTCGGAGAAACTGAGTCTTGCCGCGCTGCCCGTCAACATGCTCTCAATGCAGGCGCACAGTGTGCCTTCTACGAGGCTTCTTTTGAGCTTGTTCGCGGCACTACGTCGCTTTGGGCGCGAGGCGGAACTCATAGAATCGATCGAAAGCCTCTGCGAGGCTAGGAAAAAGCTACCTATCCAACCGTTCATACAGTTGGCCATCCATAGCCGGGACCACAGGATAGCGCTCATGATTCACTCGATCGTCAAAAGCTACCGAATCAAGGTATCCTGCTACTTCGAGACACAATGGCACTGGACGCACTGGGAGCTTTACATCAAGGACATCATCATGGACCGCGAACTCTTCCTCGGCACCGTGTGGGAGATGGTAGATCTCGGCATTAGCGAGGATACATCGCAAAAGGGGTATAGGGAACTGAGCGCGAGGAGGAAACGGCTTTTCGCAGACATGGCCGTATGGTTCTCCGAGGCCAGTCATCTGAACGATTCGCAAGCAAAGCGCAACGTTGAAAAGTGCGTCGTCCGCATCCACAAACAAGGGGAAGAGCTGCCGGATAGAGTCATCCAGGCCCTCGCCTCGGTGGCTACACGGGAGTTGAAGAGGGGCGAGAGGGGACGGACGGCCCGGATGAGATGGATGCTGGGCCTTCTCGAACAGTACAAGGGATCGGCGCAGAGGTGCGAGGTGCAGCGTGTTTTGGAGAAATGGCGGCAGATCAACGAGGAATTGATGACGAGCAGGCGCGGCGGCATGATCGGCGGGCCTAGATAGAACAAGGCTCGTTAGAGAATGGAACACACAACGTGAAGACATTGGGCCCCGACGAGTAGGCGTGAAAGAAGGGAACGTGATACGGTGAGACACGGAGCCTGGGGCATCGACTGCAACGAACGCAACAACAACCACGGCAACCCCACGGCAGCGGCGCATGAAGTCAGGTGCGTAGGAAGCTGAGACAAGAGAATGCGAAGCAACAGAGACACGGGATGCTAGTGGGTGCTATGGAATTCTGCAATGGGCATGTTTCTGCCTGGCGAGAAGGAGAACATTCGATCACCACGAGGCGAAATGGACGTGGGGGACGGCCGGCGAGGGAGCGGTAGAACGGCTGATGGGGGGCCACGAGATGGAATATTACAAATTTCGGCGCAGAGACGTCTGCTCAACTGTGGACCGGTGCCGTCGGTTAGACCCGAGGACGAGTGTGCGCATGTCTCTACCGCATGCGTATGATAGAGGTGTCGACCGAAACCACTTGCTCACCGGGGACTGGAGCAGAGCTCCTTTGTCTGCCTCATGATACGGGTACTCGGCCTCTCCAAGGGAAACACCGTGTGACGGCAATTTTTTTTTCAAGATGGTCGGTCCCCCACGTGTCGACGGATGCGCGAGCAAAGGGCGAGCGCGATACGAGACAAGCAAACAAAAGGAAGAGGGCAGGGTTGGCGCCCGGCGATACTCCGGAGGGCAAGTTATATTCATTTGCTGCCCGAAGCAGGGGAGTGGTCAGGTCGAATCGAGTGTCGGTGGTTGGGTAGGTGGTGGCGGTGAAGGGCGAGGGCGCGAAGCCGCAATCTATGCAATGCTTGATGGAACGCGTGCGCGCGTATGTTCGTTCCTTGGCCATGCCGAACGAAGGGGAAGGCGTAGGGCGCAAGGCACAGGAACAGAGGCAGAAGGCAGAAGGCAAGCCGTCTAGTTGAAAGAACGGCGGCCGGAAGATTCGGGTGTGGCTCGATCTGGTGCCTGCATTTGGACGTTGCGGCTTAGCGTCCCTCCACCCCTTTGAGGCTCACAGTGACACAGCCAGCTTCGGCGGAGGGGTGTCTCTGGAGACGGTATGTGATAGGAGGAACACTGAAGCGGCCGGTGGGTTGAAGCGGCTAGAAGGCAGATGGAAGCAGCTGCATCTTCCGGTCGTTGGTCGGGATGGGGTCCATGGCGGAGCCTGCGGAGGAGAGGACGGGCGGGTGGTTTCCCTGGCGAAGTTGCGCGTTGGTGCAGGGCTGGCTGTAGAGGGTAGGGAGTGCGAAAGGAAGGCGCAGTTTCGCATGTGCAAATCGTAGTCGTTGGCAGGCGTGCCATGCCGCAGTAGGAGATCAGAGATGCATCACGCCCAACATGTCGTAGGAAGATGCGCCATGGACGGGGAGCTCACGGAGTGGTGTGTGGTGGGGGTAATCAGGAGTGTGAGGGGGCGGTGTTGGCGCATTCGGCCGAGGCAGCGGCGAGGTGGCGGCCCTTCTCCCCCTCCACAGCGTTGTGTTTGGTATCGCGTATCCGTACAGCAATGATAGGGAAGGAAACGGGTGCAAAAAGAAACGAGGGTGCTGGTCGACGTTGCTTCGCGGGTCGTCATGACATCGAACTCGCCTGACAATGGCCGTAAATAGCTTCCCAGCCTTCACGTAATCCGAGATACATAGCCAAGGTACCCCTAGGTACTGTACTATTTGACAATGTACATAGCAATTAGATGGAAATCAGGCTCCTCCTGCCACGAACAACAGATTTGGGCAACTCACAATGCCATGCGCCAAAATCCCAAATCTCCTGTCCCCCTGTCTTGTGTTTCTGTTCCTGGTTCGGGTATCCGTATGATGTATGGACAAGGCGACTAAAGTTGGTCAGTCTCTCTCTAGAGGCGAGACACGACGAGACAGGCAGAGAGACAAGACGCTGCACGGCACAGGTTAATAAAGAGGCCTGGACTGGACCTATCTACCTACACAACCTACCTAGGTAATAGTACCTAGGTACGTGTAGCACATACCTAGTAAGAAACTGATAAGAGAGGTGGATTAGTATCTACTTTGGTTAGGTACGAAGCACGGGGTTTTGCCCCTGGTGGCCGGGACGGAAGGACGTGGTCTCGACAGCTAAGCAACTGTCCGCCATCATCAGTGAAAAAAAGCGCGACCTCAGCCAGGCCGGGCCAGGCCAGGCCCGGAGTTCATGGCGGTTGCGTGATGTGATGCTGCTGCCACGGACTAGTCCCGTCCGGGAGGTGTGTCTTGGGCAGAGAGAAAGACGCCAGGGGTGCTGAACCCCCGCATCCGGGAGGTACAGGGGGCCGATGGCGGGGCGTAGGTCCTTGGTGCTTGGGCTCACACCTGCGGGAGCCCACACTGCACACGAGGGACCCTGATCCTTGAGAAGACCATCACCATCACACACTGCAGTCTGCAGTCTGCAGTGTGTACTACGTACTACTGATAGTACTGCCTATGTATGTACAGTGTGTAAATTACCTTGCCTTAGGTACATGGTCCGGGGACCTCAGAATCGGATCCAAGGTCCGGGCTTCTCCCGATTGCTCCTGCTCTTCTCCTCCTTCTCCGTTCCACCAACACACCCCCTCCAACTCTCCAGCTGTCTCTTTATTTACCTACCTAACCTACCTTCTTGACGTAGTACTAGGGACGCAAGTAATTAGGTAGACATCTACCTAGGGTTAGGTCACTTCCCGAGGCACACGATGTGGATAGAATCCAAGGGTATTCAAGCTAGGCACTACCTAGGTAAGGTAGGCAGGTAGTTATCAGCAGCCTGCCGCCGCTCTTGCGTTGCAGTTGCACACTTACATAGGTAGCCATGTGTACGCCCACACTCGCACGTTCCCCGCCTTCCTCCTTCCTTCTCTGTCTCTGTCTCTCTTCTTCTCCTTCTCCCGGGTCTTCGCGAAAATATCAAGGACCACTCATCACCGCACCCGCACCACCTGCATCACCACCAACACCACCAAGGCAGGCAGGTCCAGTCCCAGTCCCAGTCCCAGTCCCACCTCCACCTCCTGCATGTCCCGCCCGCTCCTCTCACACAGGTTATACACACATTCACACACATACACACGCATACACACTTATACACGCACATCTCCGGCAGTCATTGGGCAACAGGCCACATCCTTTTTTACGTCCGTAACTCCCCTCCGAAAACCCAGTCGATCCTCCGACTCCCTCTGTCTCTTATCCTTTTGCGACAGCACCCTCGATCGAGCCCAACGAATGACCGCCCTGCTCGTCCACTGTCCGACCTTAACAGGCACTCATATCACGACCACCCTCCATTACCAAACGCTCGGCCTCTGATCTAAAAGGCGAGATCTGACAGAGAAGAGTCGTCAACCATACGATGGATCAAGGACATTATTCTGCTGCACGTCATGCTGCCGCCGCCGCCGCCGGCGCTGCCATCTACTCGGCCCAGCAGCCCGGCCATCACCACGCATACCCGAACCACAATCCTCATCCGCACGCCTACTCGCCGCCTCATGGCCAGCCACAGTATTACCCGCTCAATCCTGTCAGCCCACCCACCCTGGGTCACTCCATGACGAGCCCGCGTGTCCTTCCCAACTCAGACTTCGTCCCCGGCGCCCAGTCGCCGGGCTCAGCAACTTCGTCTGCGCCTTCTGCGAAGTCGGCAATAATACCCCAACGAGCGCCCTCGCCCGCTGCCTCTGCCGCCACCGCAACCGCGACGTCCAGTCCCGCTTCGAAGCCCATACGGAGGCGCATGCGCATGATCACTTCATGTCTCGAATGCCGTCGCCGGAAGCTCAAGTGCAACAAGTCTCAGCCATGCATCAACTGCATGAAGTTCTCGCGCGACTGCGTCTACCTTAGTCCCAAACTTGACGAGGCCAGCCAGCTGCGTTTGACCGAGATCAAGGAAAAGGTCGGCTCTCTGGAGCGTCAGCTGGAGCGAGATGTTGCCAAAACCACATCTCGAGCTGCCCAGCAGCAGAGTATTCTCGCCGACGACGTCGAGGACGAATTCGCCGAGGAACGCGATCTCGAGCCCACCGACATGACTGCGCTGGACGTCACCTACGACGAGGATGCCGACGGGACCGACGATGTCATCGACCTGGGTGTTCAGGTCGGGCGCATGCGCATCACGGAGCGAATCGGTGGCCTCTCTAGGCCCAGGATAGCGGAAGAGGTGCGTGTACTCTGCCGGTGCTTGACGGCACTCTTTTTCTACCTCTCTTGTGATGGTTGCATTGAATTCGCGAAAAACCTAACCGTAAGATACAGATTTCGGCCGGAATATCCGGGCAAGGTCCGCCCGGCTCAGGGCCTCCGGGACCCCCTTCGATGGGAGGAGGGCCCGTTGGAGGAGGGCCTATGGGAGCCATGCCCGGAATGATGGGCGGGGCCGGGCGTGGCGGCCCGCCCCGGGGTGGGCCGCCGCCTGGGTATCCCGGGTTTCCCGGCCCACCCTCCGCCATGGCCATGGATGCCATGTCTACAGTCAGCGGAGGCTCCAATGGCTCACTCCCTGACTTCCTGAGACCCGGCGAGTCGTACATTCCACCTTCAAGTGGGTTTTTCTTCGGCGCCGAGGCACAATCCTTTGAATCTTTGCTGCCCACAAAGGAAGCCGGAGACCGACTGATTCAACAATATTTCCAAGCCGTCCACCCGATCGCGAGGTGTGTCCATCGCCCCACGTTCGAAATCGATTATCAGAACTTCTGGGAAGAGATCTACAACAATTATGAACCCCGTCCGTCTACGCAAGCCATCATGTTCGCAGCATGGTTCAGCGCCGCTGTGAGCATGGACGAAAACGTGGTGTATCGCCTGTTCGGCGTCACCAAGACGTCCTTGATCGAGAGACTGAAGTCTGCTACGGAGACGGCCTTGGGAAAGGCAAATTTCCTCAGAACAACTAGAGTCGAGACCATGCAGGCCTTCATTATGTACATGGTTCGTTACTGCCAACTTGTCATCCTATCTTGCCTTGCTGACCGAAACGCAGCTTCCTCTTTGCCGAGCCGAGGTCTCTCGAGCCCACTCCGTTCTGGTCGGTGCCGCTGTGAGAATGGCTGAGTGCATGGGCCTACACAGAGATGGCGAGACTTATGGGCTGAACCCACTTGACACCCATGTGAGGAGGCTCATCTGGCATCAGCTGTGCTTTCTCGACATTCGCACATGCGAAGCGCAAGGACCGCGGCCCGCGATTCGAAGAGAGGATTATGATACCAAGCTGCCTCTCAACTGCGAGGAAGATGAACTCTACGCCACTGGTCCGCCACCTGAACCGGCCGAGCACTGGACCTCAACTCTACTGTCTCTTATCCGCTTTGAGAGCAACGAGATGATGCGCATCATCTGGCTGGATCGTCGGAGGCTGGAGAGTCGCCGAACTACACTCACCGCGGTCCTTACCAAGATTGAGAACTTCAGGAAACGCATGCTGGACAAGTACGAGCGCTTCCTCGAGGGTAATGTGCCCATTCAGCGATATGCCAAACTGGTGATGCATCTGTTGCTTTACCGTCTCTACGCCATGGTCCTTCACCCCTACCATGCCAACGCCAACAGCCCGATGCCCCATCGCCTCAACAACATCCTCATCATGTCAGGCATCATGATTATCGAACTCTCAATACAACTCGAGACTGAACCTACTTTCCACGAGTGGGCTTGGTACCTCGGCGCGTACCAGCAATTCCAGATTGCCCTGCTTCTCGCCACAGAGGTGTACTATCGACCCCAAAGCCGTGAAGCTCCGCGAATCTGGATGTGCTTAGACTACGTCTTCCAGACTGATCATAACTTGCCGCCCGACGTCAAGGGTCTGCAAATTCTGGGAGAGATCATGAGCAAGACTGCCATATACCAGGGCATGCGAAAGATGCGCGCCCCAACGGGAACAACACGAGCTGCGCCGAACAAGAATGCAGTTGGTCCCAAGACAAGCACGGTTCCCACGATGAAGTCTCCCCCGCACTACTCTCAACACAACGTGCCGATGAAGTCGGAGCCTACCATGGCTGCAGGCCTGCAACCACCAACACCCGTGAGCGGCGCAGGGTCTCCGGGCATGGGATCTCCAGGAGGTCCTCCCGGAGGTCAAATGGGCGGGCCGCCTCCAAATATTGTGTTTGCTGGTGTGTCCAACGGAGAGGCTCTGTGGAGCGTGCAGCCCGTGAACGCCGAGAGCCCGGAGAGCAGCTGCGATGGCGCAAGCGTCGCCGGCCACAGGACAACGCAGCCTCCGATGAACATGGTGAACTCCCTAGAGGGTGTCGACTGGGTATGGACCTCCGTAATTTTGACGTGTCCCAAATGTGTCATTCTAACTTTGTGGACAGGACATCATCAACGATCTGTTCCCTCATGACCCGAACACGGGCGAGCTCAACATTTCTGGTTTCCACGATCCATCTCTTGGCCTGAACGGATTCCACTGGGGTCAACGATGATTCGGCCATGTTGATTGATGCATACGAATTTTTCTAAATATTTAAGCTTTACATATAATTGCGTGTTTGTCATCCATGCAATGTTGATCTGTACGAAGTTATATGGGCGGGACAACGTATCTGACGCGCAGTTAGCGAAGAAAACTTGGCTTCTTTTCCGGGACAAGATCTAATTTAGGGACTCGACATGATAAAGGGAGGCAAGGACACTGTACAGACCTGTAGGGTCACGCGAATGTGTCGAAGTTCGTCGGGGTGCATGCTAGGGCGCTCTCGAACTCAGTGTCATGATGTTAAAAAGTAAACCATGATCACATGCGGTCCAAATGCAATTCCAAATCAACACGCGAGGCGTCATGTACTTGAAGGCAAACAGGTCATCATTCGTAAACTGCTGTCTAAAGATACCGCCGCCATTAACAAACTGAACTAAGGAAAAAGGAAACATGAAGAGGCATTTGCTCGAGCCCGATAATTATGTTTGTAATGCCTCCCCGGAAGAGTAGAATGAAACTGCAAACAAAAAAAACAAGAAATTTGAGAGGTATCGTGATGCAACCGTCAAAAAAGCCCATATTTCCCTCCTGCGTCTCCTCTCCGAATCCATCCCTCGGAGTCCAACAGTGCCGCAGGCTTCCCCGTTTTTTATCCTTCTAAACCCCCCGTCATAAATTTAAAAAAGAAAAAAATCCCGTGATCTCCCTTTCCCGTAGGTTCCGTGTGCTTATTACGTTCTATCCCGTCCTTGTTTTGAATCCTCTCCTTCGTTTCTCGCACTCATCCATTGTTTTGGTTGATCACCTATTCGAGGCCAGTTCGGGCAAGAATGTGCCCATGCTGATGTCGCTATGCGCCGCTGCCGTGTTGGCGCCGAGCGACGTTTCGCCAGCATCACTGCCGGGGGTGAAGAGTCGCACGGATTTTCCTTTGGGCCGAGCCACCAGCACTTGAGCAGGACACACCACGATCTCGTCGTCGTCGTTGCCTGCATCATCTCCTTTCTTGACGACAAGGGGGAAGAGAACAACTCGAACGACGGCGCGCTGAGCCTCGAGAGCTTCGTTTGTAATTGATTTGTCGCCGCTGCGCTCGTTCATGAGCGCCGCGTTGAACGTTACTGTCTCGGCCAGCTCGCCGTCCGCGTCGTACTCGGGTTGCAGCGGCGGGAGCATCATGTATTCCGCTCGCTGAGTGCGCATTTCTACTGAGAGGTCGACAGCCTCTCTCATCACGCGGCGTAGCTGTGACTGGATCTGGTCCTCCAGGTTGGATGGCGGCGGGAGGACCTTGGACAGCGTCTGGAAAATGGCCTGGACCACAGCCTCGGTGTCGAGATCGCGCTGGTGCTTGAAGC
This sequence comes from Colletotrichum musicola, assembly GCA_014235935.1. NCBI lineage: Eukaryota > Fungi > Ascomycota > Sordariomycetes > Glomerellales > Glomerellaceae > Colletotrichum > Colletotrichum musicola. The sequence goes on along the minus strand of WIGM01000354.1, from coordinate 24,104 downwards.
TTGGTCGCTTAGAAAGCAGCGTCAACGTGACAGCGCGCCATTGCCGGACAGCCTGAGACGGTCCGACCTCGGTGAGGAGCTTTTCCAACGACTTGAGTTTCTGTCGTTGCTCGCGGTCCATACCGAACAGGTAGCGTGTGAATACGAATTCCCAAATCATGTTCATCGTCATCGACATGAACACATCTCGGCGCTTGACACGATCGGCGAGATAGGCATCCACGTCGGTGCCATCCAAGATGGCGTTATCAAGGCGGTCGATGACCTTCTCGTCGTTGATTTCGTTCGTCAAGCGGCAAGCGCGCATGTCGGAAAATTTAGAGAATCGCAGGACCCATTGCTGTACGTGAGAGCACAGCTGCTGGCACCTGTGGTCGAAGTGGTCGACGTCCTTGACGTTGAGGAAATCAGCATCAGCGCCCTTGGTGGCTAAGATTTGGCGCTGCATCTGTCGTATCTTTTCCTTGGCAGCGTCGAGCTCGGAGCGTAATCTCCCAATCTCTGCATCTTTCTGCAGCAGCGACTCCCGGAAGTGATCCTTTTCGGTGCGGGCTTCCTCCAACTGACGCGAGGCATCGGCATGCTGGGTTTCCAAAGACCGGTAGCGTTCGTTATGTTGGGCTGCGAGCTGTGTGTTGGCGCTGTTCAAGCCCTCGTTGACTTCAGTCAATCGGGCAACCTCTTTTTGCAGAAATTCGAGCGATTGCTTGAGGACATCGATTTCGGCGTCGCGCTCGGCCAATATGCCCGACGTTCTTTTGTCGCTGTGGGATTCGGCATGGGTTCGGGCGTCGGCGAGCATTCGGTTCTCGGCCATCAGTTGCTCGACACGAGACTCGAGCTCGAGCACTTGCATGCTCTGACGGCGACGCATACTGTGCGGACGGGTGGGTGACCGAGGCGAACCGATGCGGCCCTCGCCAAAGCCATCCTAACACGAGCAGGTTAATTGGATTGCTGGTGACAATCGGGAGCTGGGAATGAGGGAACACCGGACGATATTAAGGCAGGGGACTCGCAGTTGTGCGTTTGTGGTCCGAAGTGGGTATGGGTGGGAAATGGGATGAACTCACATAGACGTCGGCCATGTCCTTGGTGCGGACACGACCTTCGTTGGCGACGGGGGTATCTGAGGAGCTGGTCGGGTCCTTGGAGAGGTCTTGCTGACTTCGTTGGCTGAGAGATCGCAGGTCTCCGCTCACCCGCCTGTCGACCCGACGAAGAGGCGGGGTGGCGGTGCTTGGTCTTTGGATGCCTGGACTTTCAGGCCGGAACTTCAGTGGTTCAGGCGTTGGCGTGCCCATCGCCCGCCTGTGCCGCGACAGGCTGCTATTGGACATTGATCTCCGCGCTGCTATTGGCTCAGTTGGAACTGGCGACTGAAGTCGTGCAACTCGCTCCGAAATACTTCGACTGCCTGGGGGAGGGGTGCTGCGAGGTGTTGATGTGCTGCTGATTGCCGCACCAGCAAGTGCTGCCGACGCCAGGTCTTGATATTTGGATCTTTTTCTCTCCAGTTCAGGGCTGATCCGCCGGTGCTTGTGCGGCTCTGGAGTTGGCTCGCGAGCATTAGGTTCTAGCAGCACAGGAGTCTTCGATGTCGGAAGGTCGCGTGTCTCCCACTCTGCAAATGGAGATCGCCGAAGAACTTCTTTTACCGCCGGCGACTTCGCTCTCTCTGCCTCGCGAGATCTTCGCCTCTCTCTGTAGTTTAAGGGCTCGGGCGTCCGTTGAGCGTCGCGCCCTGATGGCGTTGTTGTCTCCTGCCCATCTTGACTAACATCGCTCCTTCGGTCGCCCTCTGGGCTGATGAAGCCGGTTCTGAATGGGTGTGGCGAGCCCATCCTGAACCCGCCGTCCCGGTCAAGCTCTGGCGTGCGGAGTGCTCCTCGAGAAGTTGTCCTCGGCAAGGTTCGGGGCAGGGTGTCTGTCTCCTCTTCTTGGACCGGGGGCAAGAGACTTGGAACTGGACTCCGGAATCCCAGAGCATCGAAGGTTCTGTCGGGGGATATCGCGGGCATGCCACCATGAGTATCATAGTGCGACTCGATTTCGTAACCGCGGTCGACCGCCTCATCCATGTCGTTGGCCAAGTTCTCCTGAGGCGTTTCGACATGCGGGCCGAGCGATCGGTCTTCCTTAGTACTGGGATGTGTCTTGGTTGCCTCCACGTCAAGTTCTCGACCGAGAACCGGGCTTTCCACATTGTCTTCCCTGGACTTGTCTTTGAGTGGCGCCGTCAGGCTGATGATGTTCTTGTTACTGTCATCCTCCGTGGTTTTAGTAGGGCCAAAGACGTCGTCATCGTCGCGCTCTCTTGGTCGCGGTGGCTTCTCTGGCTTGTCAGACGCAGCGAATTCGAGGCCTTCGACGTCGATTACACCTCTGTCGAACGGCTGTTCTGGTCCTTGCTTGGTGGCGACATCATCGCCGCCCCCAAAACTGTCAACCTCGGCGCTCGCGGACTCACTGACATGCTTCTTGTCTGCCCTTTTCCATAGAGACGGGTCATCGAACACGTCATCCTTCTGCGGTGCACGCTCATCAGCGTTTTCGGACTTGCTCCCCTTTTTCTTGCCTGTGGTAGACTTGCTCGCAACAACGGCTGCGCCCACCGCAACTGCCGCAGCTCCGGCTGCTGCCTCGATGGTCGAGATGTCGGTTTCCTTTTGCTGCTCGTCGGGATTCATCGGCCGTGGTACATCATCTGACTGTTCGCTATTATGATATTCCACGTAGGATGCAGCAACATTGTGAGGAGAACCTTGCTGGAGCAATTGCTGGGAAACAATGCTGTCGGTTTCAGGGATTGGTCCTTCTTGGTCTGGATTGTCGCGAGGTGATGTCGACGGAGGTTGATCTTGGAGTTGGGTAGCATGTCCAGCAGGAATCAAATTTGTGCCTGCTGGCTCAGGAGGCGGAGGCGTTGAAGGCCTTCGTGAGTCGAGCACAGCGTTTTCGAAATATCCAGCGTCATCCACCATTTCTTGAGGCAGACTTGATTCAGGCGTGGGCTTAGCAGGGTCTTGAGCCGACGGTGGACCAATGTCGAGTGGGGAGCGAAGGTCAATTGATTTCGTTTGCTTCTTCCATTTCTTGCCTTTCTTGGATTTTTTGGTCACCGGTATGTCCCATTCGTCCTCACCAACGATCGGTTGAATGTCAGCTTCGCTAGCAAGCATGCTAGTTGACTCGCGGACGGCCTTCAGCGAGGGACTCGTGTGTTGTCCTGCGTTTTCGGAATCGACCGGAACTGAGCGCGGTTCAGGCGGGCTGGGCTGAGAAACAGGCCGTGACTCAGTCGTGTCAGTATCTTGGAAACCTGCGGCGAGTGTTTCGGTTGTCTGCTGTGAAAACACCGCATTCTGCGATTCAGCGGCGGCGGGAGACTCGTCAGACTGGGTCTTGTCTTTCTTCAACTCGTCGGTAACTTCGAAATTCACGCTCGGCGTTGTGTCGAGGGGACCATCTGTTGCTTGACCCTTGGCTTCCGATGGACCACTTTGCTCGGAGAATGGAACGAATGGTGAAAGGTCGGTGGTGTCAGATATAGCAACGTCGTCAGCTTTTACCTGGCTGGCGCGCTTCTGCTCCTCCTCTTCATTGGGCGTCTCGGCGTTGAAGACATGTCGAGATTTCTCAGCGTCGCTGTGCTCCACTGGCATATCCAAGTCTCGGTTAACGCCTCTGTCAGTGTGAATTGGCGCGTTGGGCAGGACAGGATCGGCGGGCGCCTCGGTGGATAAGATTGTGCCGTGAGGTGGTGCGGTGTATTCGGGGGGGTAGACACTCTCCGTCATAGCAATTAGTTCCCCCAGAAGTGGCTCTCGGTCGTTAGCGGCAGTGGCATTGGTGGCCAGTCCTCCCAACTCTTCTGATGGATGAAAGACAGCAGGGGACTCGGTAAACTCGGGTGGCGTGATGGGCTTGCTCTTTTCGACCAGGGTGGGTTCTCCGAGTGACTTTTCTTCGCCAAGATCGCTGGCAGGCTCGAATGCCGTGTGTTGAGGGGCGACTATCTCTGGCGTTTTGGCTGCAGGGTCCTGGATTTCATGTGGCTCGGTTTCCGTTAGCTTTGGCGTTACGGTACCAGAGTCAAAGGTAAGGTGGGCTTCTGTGTCCTGAAGCGCTAAATTTTGGTTCTTCGTCTTCTTTTTTTTGTCTTTTTTGCTTCTTTTAGTCGTTGCAACTTCTGGCCATTCTTCAATTGTTGTTACTGGAACCTCAGAGGTTGAACCAGCGGTAGCCGGCAGAGTCGCAAGCTCCTTTGGAATGGTCTGTGTCGAGTCCTCCGTCTCATTCTCTGGGCTGTCCGCTCGTTCGTTTGTGTCAATGGCGTCGGCGATCGTCTCAGTTGGCGGTTGAACAGGCTGAGGACTGAGAGCACGTGGGAGAGGGTCATCCGTGTTGGAACCCGGCTTGTTCAATTCCTCGGGGGTGGGCTCGAGGGCTGGTGGAGATGGCTCTTTGGTGTTAGTCAAGACCTTCCTTGCATTTTTTCCTGTTTCTTACCATGCATTCTTGTGGTTGACCGATAATCACATCCTCCTCTGTTGTATTCTCGGGCTCGGCTTGCACAGGCTCAGGAACCGTTTTGGTAGGCTCTCGCTCGTCAGTTTCTGTCTCTGATGGATGCTGCGACGTGCTGTCGCCGGGTGTCGTTGCATGAGGTTCTTCCGATGAGCCTGTTTCCAGGAGGAAAGGTTTTTGTACCGCAGCCTCTGTATGGGCCTTGACTTCCTCTGCGGTTGTTGTGTCTTCAAACGGCGTGGCGTTTTCCTTGGGCAACTCAGCTGGTATCTCCAGCGGCATTGCTGAGCCCACATTCTCTTCCAAGTCATTTTTTGCTCTGGATTTCTTCTTTTTCTTGTCCTTCTTACTTGTTTTGGTGGGAAGAATCCATTCGGCATCTTGTAGGGGCATCGTGGGAATTTGAGATTCTCCAGTATCCGGTGTTGCTGTTTTTGGGATTGTGTTGTCAGCAACGGCCAGTGGCGATTCCTTGGTGCTATCGATGGGCATATCGATGGGCAAGGTTATTTGATCCAGGGTGTCTTGAGGTTTGTTTGAATCATGTCCTTGCGAGTGACTGTCTTCAAGAGGATCCGAAGTGCCGGTATTTACTCCAAGACCATTCTTCGTCCTGCTTTCATTCTTGTCCTCGGACTTGGTGGACATTGACTTCTCGCGTACCGAATCAGAATTATTGACGTTGGTTTCGGTAGAGAAATCGAAAGGCGGCTCGACAGGAGGCTCGACAGAGGGCTCGACGGGGGGTTGGAAGGAAGCCTTTACGGAGTCGTCTGCGAGAGCTTCGCCGGGGACATCGGCGTTGAGAGAATCGGTATCCTTCTTGTCCACGACCGGGGTGTTCTCGACAGAAGCAACGTGTGAAGTAGGTTGCTCTTCACGCTCAGCAGGCTGGGACTGCGGCGTTTCCAAAGAAATGGCTGATTCGTCCACAGATTTGCCCTTCTTCTTTTTCTTATCCTTCTTTGACCTCTTAGTCGTGATAGGAGCCTCAGCCTCAGCCTGGGGCGCTGTCGGCTCAGGCACCTGGCTTTCCTCCTGAAGATTCTTGGGAAGCAGAGACAAATGCTCTTGGTCCTTATGATTGTCGATTGAAGGCATGAAGTCAACTTCTGGAGTTTGTACCGTTGCAGCAATGGCGTCAGTCGGAGGAGCCTGGGCGTCCGAAGAAATTGCGTCGGCAATCTGGAGAATGTCGGATGAGGGTATGTCGTCGTTATCCTTCGAAACACCTTGGCTGTCGAGAGTTGAGTCTTCCGGTATCTCGAGGGTCTTGGGTGTTGCAGTGCCGGAATCAGGGTGGGAGACGTCCTGTAATTTGGCTTTCTTCTTTTTCTTGTCCTTTTTCGACAGTTTCGGCTCAGAGGGCTCGTTATCTACAGCCGGGTGTGCTTGTCCGTCTACTTCTGCATACTGCTGCGCGTTGACGGTCATTGCCTCCTCGCTACCGCTTGTGGGCCCTGTATCCGCAATGCCCTGGCTGGGGTTCTCGACTTCTTGAACTGTGTCGGTAGTCGTCGTCTTGTCGCTTTGGGTGACGGCTTCAGGCTGTTCTGCACTATGCTCAGCGGGGTCAACTGGCATATTTGTTCCTGAGGGCTGCTCGATAGTCCTTTCAGCCGGAGACGCAGCGTCTGACTTGGTCTCAGACGAGGGCTCAGTACCGGACTCGACTGTCCTTTGCGGCTCGGTTTCCGGCTCAGTAAGTTCAAGGGCCTTGTTCTTCTTTGTCTTGGACTTCTTCGCCTTCTTGCCCGGCAGGGGGAACTCTTCTTCAATATCGGCGTCCTGAGGAGTCGAAACAGTCGGTTGAAACTCGGCGGTAGGAACGATCATCTCGTTGAGCGGTTGGTCGGCAAAAGGGGCAGATTCAGATGCCGGTGGCACGGTAGAGTCGATCGCACTCTCAGTTGAGCTCGACGGTAAAGCTCGCATCTCGGGCTCGAGCTCGGTCATTGGTCCCTTCCGTTTCTCTTTTTCATCGGGATTCTCCTCTCGAGCGGAAAGGTCGTCAGAGTTGCGGGGTTTGATAGCCTCGACATCCGTAGGATCTTTGGCTACATCTTGGTCGTCGGTCTTATCTCCTGATATTGGCAAATTTCCGATAGTTGGGTCCCGGTCAGCTGACACGCCTTCTGGCACTGGTAAAGCTGCAGAAGGTACAGGGTCAGTGAATGCTGCCTCTGACGACTGAACCTCGGGCTCATTTTGAGACGCCGGTTGAGACAGAGGTTCTGCCACCGAATCTGCTTGCGATTTCTTCCCCTTCTTCTTGTCTTTCTTCGACTTTTTCCGAACGGCTGGGAATTCATCTTCAGGGTCAACGGAGGTCTCGGGCTGAGGCGCATCATTGTTGTCCAAAGCCTGAAGAGTGCTTTCCTTGAGAACATCCTCACGTGCAGGAACTTGCTCACTGTCGACCGTGGTCTGTTCGACGGGCTCGTCTGATCCGATTGGCTTTTCGTTCGTAGTCGTTTCGAGACTTTCGAGTTTTGGAGATTCTGGAGAAGTAGCCAGGACTGGGGTTACGTCTGGCTCGGCCACGGCGAGCGCGGGAGACTCTTCTGAGGAGGCCACCGCCTTCTCCTTTTTCTTGTCTTTCTTGGTCTTTTTGGAGATGGCGGCGTACTCTTCCTCTTCGGTCGGCTCTTCGACGATCTGCTCGCGGGCAAGCTGTTCTGGTGAAGATTCCTTAGCAAGCTTCTCGTCGGCAAACTTCTCTCCGGCAGGCTTGTCTTGAGTAGGACTTTCCTCAACAGGCTTTTCCTCAGCAGGCTCCTCATCGACAGGCTTCTCATCAGCAGGCTTTTCCTCAGCAGGCTTCTCATCGACAGGCTTCTCATCAGCAGGCATCTTCTCAGCAGGCTTCTCATCGACAGGCTTCTCATCAGCAGGCATCTTCTCAGCAGGCGCCTCGTCGGCAGACTTCTGTTCGGTGACATCTTGGGCGATTTCTTGCTGCAGCGTCTGGGTGTTGCCTGTTGTCACGACTGCATCCGGTATAGGTTCTTCTCTCGGCCCAGAAGCATCCACGATATCTGGCGAGGGTGTCGCATCGCCAGCTTTCTCCACGCTGGACGGCTCAGGCAGGTCCTGTGCATTCGTGACCACACCCTGTTCCTCCGGGGCCTCGAAGGAAGCGTCCTCCTCCTTCTTCTTCTTCTTCCTTTTGTCCTTCTTGGACTTTTTGGTGACGACGGGGTACTCCTCTTCAGGAAGCGCAGAGGGGGTGTCAACAATGGCCTCTGAAGTTGGCTGAGAAGAAAGATCCGTTTCTCTCGGAGAGTCTGAAAGTTCTTGCGTGAGCGGAGGTTCATCCATCGCTGTGGCGTCAGCGGAAGGCGCCATCTCGGGCGTTTCCGAGGAAGGAGCTTTTGTGTCGATTTGAGCAGGCTCAGGATCAGCAGTGGCAGTAGTGATGGGTTCGGATAGAGGTTGTGGCGTGTCCTCTGATTCTAGAGTTTTTACATCCTGAGCCGAAAGTTGCGACGTGCCTGCGGGGGTTTTCTCGGCAAGTTGATTCTCGTTCTCAACAACCTTGTTGTCCGTGTCCGTGTCGCCAGGTGGGAAGGTGCTGGAAGGTTGGTCGGGCGCGTGTGCGCCTTCCTTGGGCTTGGGATCTTCAAGAGCAGGTTCTTTACTTTTTGCTGCTACCACGGCGGCAGCTGCCCCTGCTAATGCCGCCGCGGCGCGCTTCTTCTTGTCTTTCTTGCTCTTCTTCGGCTGAATCGCCCACGCGTCTTCGCCAGCCCATGCCTCAACTAAATCTGTCACAGGGACCGCTTTCGAAGCAGCGGAAACCTCGGCCGGGGCCGGGGCCGAATCGACGGACTGCACTGCGAGAGCTTCATCATCCCCACCCGGTGCGGCGGTATCTTGCACATCATCATCCTGGGCTGCAGACAGGGCGGCGGCCTTCTTCGCCTTCTTCTTGTCTTTTTTGGACATCTTGGTTGAGCCGGCTCCGGGCCCGGGCTCGTTTTCAGTCTGATCAGGGCTCTGTGAGGCGTTCGTGGGAACCCCTGCTGGACCAAGTCCAAGATGTGGAAGGGTCTCCAAAGGTGACTCTAATAAGTGCGGCTCCGCGGCGATGGGCTCACCAGGTGATTCCGAAGTCTCTAGCCGATCCGGGACTGGGGCATCGGTGGCAAGGAGCCTGGGACTGGAACCGTCCTTCTCCTCCTCTTGGGGCTTCTCTTCACGGTGTTCCGGCTTCTGGAGGCTTGGACCTGGAGTGTCGTTGTCGTTGTCTTCTCCGGAGCGGGTTTCAGCAGTATCTGTATACCCCGCGTCAGATTTTTTGACGACCTGCGGCGAAACGGGACTGGGACTGGGACTGGGAGCGAGATCCAGAGCTTGGAGGGGGATCTCCGGGTTTGTGTCTTGGTTCGCCAAGGCCTGGACCGGGGTGTTTAGCGGGTCTCCAGCCCCCAGGGCCGAGTCGGTGAGGGCCGGTCCCACGGATTGGGCATCCGCCGTCCGCCCGTTTGGCGTGTCTTGCAGTGATTTGTCGCACTCCACTCCACTGGCCGACTCCACATCCGCATGCAGGCCGGGGTCCGTAACGCCGACCTCTCCAGTTTGAGCGTTCGTGTTTGCAGGTGCGTCCTGTGGTTTGTCAATCGCGTGAGCGCGGCCCGCATGTTCGGCGTCCAGAGTTGCATCAGCCTCGCTGCCAGCCATCTGCTGCAGTGTCTCACCGCCCTTCCGGTTGGCCACATCTGCGTCGCTCGCGCTGGATGAGGAACGTGACAGGAGCATTCGATGGGCAGAAGGGAAGTAGCCGCGTCCAAATCCCCGCCTGTTCAGCCCAGCAGGTGATGGGAAAAAATAGTCGCTGGGGTGAATGTCGTGCGGTCGGGGGAGGGTCCTATCGCCGAGCTCGCTTGCAGGGGTTTGTCCGTTCATGTCGACATCCTTCTCCGCCACAGGCGTGGCAGCCTGGTCAACATCGGTCGTTGCTGGGGGCCTTTCCGATCCCGATTCCTCCTCCCAGGTCGGCTGGGGGCTGTCCGATTGTGGCTGATCCCTGGTCTGGCTGTGCTCCATTGTCGGTTGTTGCTCCAAAGCTGGGGTGCTCGCTTCGTTCCCAGCGCTCTCAAGGGCCTTGTCGTCTCCGTCTTGCCAAGGAAGCTCGGAACCGTGAACAAGAGATTCCAGTTCTGGCGCCCACGTCACGGATTTTCGCTTCTTGCCCGTGTTCGCGGCGACTGGCCACGCAGCCTCTGTCGAAGCGTCTGCTTGCGGGAGAGGAAATTCGTCACTGCCAGGCTCTCCTCGCGGAGAGATAATATAAGCGGACTTGTCCATTGTATTCGCTACATCTGCCGTGGTTTCGAGGGTACTTGTAGACGGGCTGTTCTCAGGCTCCGGGTCCAAGGTCGAAGACTTCTTGCCCTTCTTCTTCTTCTTTCCCTTCTTGGTAACAGCTGGCCCTGGGTCTGCCTCCTCTGAAATCTTGCTGTCCGTAGCGAATTCTCCGCTTGCGTGGGGTTCTCGCGATGCTTGCGCCATCTCCCCCGTCTTGTCTGATGTTGTGTCCGTTCTGCTTTCGGTCGTCTCATCCTTGGCTTCCTCAGTGCCGTCCAGATCTCGAGAAGTTTCGTCAACCTCAGCCTCGAGCGCGGCTGCCTTCTTGCCCTTCTTCTTCTTGCTTTTCTTGGAGCTTGTCGGCGACATGGTTTCCAGATCGGTAGGGACTTCGACCGCAGTGCTCTCCTGATTCTCGGCGGCTGGCTTTTCGGCGGTGGCGGCGTCGCTTTGGCTCTCGACGAGCGTTGGCTCTCGTGAAAGGCTTACAGACGCTTCTTCACCGTCGTTGATGACGATGGGACCTTGCGCCGGGGTCACGAATGCCTCATCCCGGCCTTCTGCTGGTGTTGGATCTTCAGCCTCATTATTTGTCGCGCTGGGGCCGTCCTCGAGCTTTGTGTGCTCTGGAGAGGTAATATCTTGTCGTTGAGCCTGGTCTTCCGTAACATCTGGGTCTTGTGAAACCGACTTTTCTCCGCCGCTGATCGCCTCATTTGGAGCTGTGTCATGCGACGAAACAGGCACGGCTGTAGCGGGGGAATCGTCGGCAACGGGCGTCGCCGTTTCAGAGTCTGCGACTGATAGCCTGTTTTTCTTCTTCTTCTTGGATTTCTTAGAAGACTTGGAGCTTTCCTCTGCTGGGGAGATCATGCTGTCCACTTCTACGGCAGGGTCCGTCGACGGTTTTACAGGTACCTCTGGGGTACGCGCAGTATCGCCATGCTTTTCGATGTCGGCCTCATGTTCTTTCGGTGTGTCTTCGGCATCCTGTTGTGATGTAGGATCAGACGCTTCAGTGGGAGTCTCGACAGCTGGAGTCTCGACAGCAGGAGTCTCGACAGCTGGAGTCTCGACAGCTGGAGTCTCGACAGCAGGAGTCTCGACAGCTGGAGTCTCGACAGCTGGAGTCTCAACAGCAGGAGTCTCGACAGCAGGAGTCTCGACAGCAGGAGTCTCGACAGCAGGAGTCTCGACAGCAGGAGTCTCGACAGCTGGAGTCTCAACAGCAGGAGTCTCAACCACAGGAATTTCAGGAGTCTCGACAACAGAAGTCTCGATAGCAGGAATCTCAGGAGTCTCAACCATAGTATTCTCAGTAGGAGTCTCGATAGAACGAGTCTCGACCACAGGAATCTCAATAGGAGCCTCAACGGCCAGAGTCTCATTAGGAGTATCAGCAGCTGGAGTTTTAACGACAGGAATCTCGGCACGAGTCTCATCAGCAGGAGTCTCAACAGCAGGAGTCTCAACCACAGGGGTCTCTATAACAGAAGTCTCAGTGGGAGTCTCGACAGCAGGAGTTTCTACAGAAAGAGTCTCAACCACTAGAGTCTCAGTAGAAGTCTCGATAGAAGGAGTCTCAACCACTTGGGTCTCGATAGAAGTAACTTCAGTAGGAGTTTCAACCACTGAAGTTTCAGTAGGAGTCTCAACCAAAGGAATCCCAGCTGGAGTCTCAGCAACAGGAGTCTCAGTAGTAGAAGGCTCAGTGAGAGTCTGAACAGCTGGAGTCTTGATAGCTGGAGTCTCAACAGCAGAAGGATCAATGGCAGAGTTATCAACGTCGGGAGGCGACTTGACAGCATGAGTGTTGGCAGCAGGCGTCTCGGCAACAGAAGTGACGACAGCGGGAGTGTCGAGGGCAGAAGTGTCAACTTCTGGAGTGTCGATGGTTGGAGTATTGATGGTGGAAGTTTGAACTGTAGAAGTTTCAATGACAGGAGTTTCAACGGCGAGGGTGTCAGCAGCCGAAGTGTCGGCGGCGGAGCTGTCGACAGCAGAATTCTCGAGAGCAGAAACATTGGCAGAAGTGTCGACAACAGCCGAGGTGTCGACGGCGGAAGCCTCAACTTCCGGGGTCTCGATAACCGGAATGTCAGTGGCCGGAATCTCAACTTCCACTTTGTCTACAGTCGGAGTGTCAACGGTGGACTGGTAGGCGGCGGAAGTGTCGACAGCAGGAGGCGTCTCAGTAGCAGGGGTCTGCGTTGGCGTGGTGTCTGCGGAGATAAAGTCGTCCAGCTGCGAAAGGGAGGTGGCGCCCTTGCTCTTCCTCTTCTTTTTCTTCTTCTTTCCCGATGGTTCAGGCAAAGGAGTTTCGGCGGGCGGCTCCGTGTCCGCAGGAGCAGGCTCTGAAACGGTGTTGTCCCCCTCGACCAGGGAAGGAGGCAAATCGTCGGAGAGTTGGGAGGCAGTCAGGGCACTGGCCGCAGTGGCTTCCTCCGTGCCACGCGCAATGGAACTTTCGGCTTCAGCGGGCTGAGGTTGAATTCCAGAAGTTTCCTCATGAACATCCTTAACCGTGGGGACCGGAGTCAAGGTGTCCGTAACAGACTCAGAGACAGGTTCGACGTGGACGTCCTCAGTACTGTGGACAGGATTTGTTTCTTCCTCAAGCTTCAGGGGAACGGATTCTTCTTCGGCAGGCTTGGAGTCGGTCAAAGCAGGAGTCTTGTCTTCTGTGGCCTGATTCTTCTTTCCCTTCTTCTTCTGTTTCTTGGAGATCGGGGAAGAAGGCTCATCCGCCGGCGCCATGGTTTCGACTGTCGCAGGTGCTGCCTCGCGGGTCGTTTGGTCGCTTTCAGGCACTGAAGATTGTTGCGCTTGCAAGGTCTCGTCCGGGTTAGCGGAAATTTCTTCCTGCTCAGGCGGGGGCGGCTGCTGTTCAATGACGTTCTCGTCCACATTGACACGATTCGTCTCCTCTGCAGTAACGGATGGCGGCTGGTCCAAGACGAGGAGGCCATCTGTGTTGGCGGTTTGACCTTCTTCTGTGAGACCGGTAACAGCCGAATCGGACAAGTCATCCTCTGGTAGCGGCAGCATTGGCTCCCCAACGTTGACTTCCCGTGGCTCTGGTGGAAGATCGTCCTGGCCGGCAGTTTCGTTGGCACTTTCGTTGACCGGGGGCGTCTTGTTTGCAGCACTGTTGTCCACTTCCGCTGAATTGTCACCTGGTCCGGGTGTCGAGACTGTATGGACCTTTTCCGCATCGAGTGACTTCCCTGCCTCTTGAGACGCATGAACCGTTGATTCGGGGTCCAGTGTAGGCACAGCGAGAGTCTCGCCAATGCCAGTTGGCTCTTGCTCTTGCTCGGGAACTGCGGGAACTGGTTGGGAGCTGGTGTCAGAAGCCTCACCAGTCGCGGGTGATGAAATGACTTCTGCCTCCACGTCCAGTGCCTTCCTGCCCTTCTTCTTCTTTTTCTTGCTCTTCTTTGATTCAGGTTCAGGAAATTCATCAGCCAGAGGCGCTTCACTCTGCTCAGCGATCTTGTCGTTCACTTCCTGCTCCACACCGCGCGAGCTAACTGGCTCGTCAGCATCGGCCAGGACTGCGAATGCGTCAGATTCAAACGAGGTTGCCACTTGTTGATCGGTCGAGGATACAGCTGCTTCAGAAGGCCCTTCTGCTTCAGGCTCGGGAGCAGAAACGGGAACTCCGATATCAGCTGGGAGATTTGTCTGTGTGTCGTCTGAAGGCGCTTCTGCGGGTTCGGTGTCGGCTGAAGGGGCTGCTGGGGCACCAAGGATGACAAGCGGTGCCTCAGCAGCGGCGGAGGGCAGTAATGGTTCATTGTCAGAGGGCTTGCTGTTTTCATCGACTGTGTCGGCAGACTCGTTGAGTTCCATCGCCTGTGCCTGCGCTTGCGCCTTCTTGAGCTTCTTTCTTTCTTTCTTGGAAAGCTTTTTCTCGGCGACAGGTTTCTCAGCGATAATTTTGGGAACATCAGGCTCAATAGCAGCAGCAATAGGGCCGGCGGTATCGCCGATGGTTGCGTTGTCTTCGGCCTGGAAATCATCTTGCGGGAGAGCTTCGTCATTGCTTGGGGCAGAGGGAATGCTTTCGGGCCCCTTGCCTGTGTCATCTGCGGATGTCTTGGGATGCGCGGCTTCTGCAAGAATCGTTGCATGTTCATTGTCAGGCGCCAGTCTCGGCAAATCGGCAGAGGATATCTGTGCTTCATCTGGCGCGAGTACGAGGGCAGCGGGCTTCGGCGTGAATTCATCTTCGTCATCCGATGGAAGGGGAATTGCCGTCGGATCCTCAGTTGAAGCTGCCTCAGGTACAAGTGTTTCGAGCAACTCGGCCTTATCACTAAATGCAGGAAGTACAACTTCAGCAAAGGATGAATCAGCGTGAGCTGCAGAACCTGTCTCGATGGTATCAAGAGACAACACGCGATCCAGATCAGCTGAGTGTGAGACATCTTCGGTTGGCGTGACTGGGAGAGCTACATCCTGCGGAAGGGGGCTTTCCTCCTGGTTGGTCGAAATAGAAGGAATATCCTCTTTCGTGGACGGCGGCAAAGGTTCCTCGGCCGGAGGTTCGGCGGTAGCAACGCTTGAGAACAGGTGCTCTGTATCGATCGGACTAGACGGAACAGCTTCAGTTGGCAACGGGTCCTCGTCCTTTTCTTGCGGCGTCGACGAGGAGGCGGTGTCAAGTGGAGGGACCGTCGAATTTTGAGTCGAAAGCCTCTTGTTCTTCTTCTTCTTCGCCTTCTTGGACTTCTTACTCTCCGCTGGTGGCTCTGAGGTTTCAGGTGTCTCCAAAGTCCTCGTCTCCGGTTCGACTTCTGCTGGTTGCCCTTCGACGATGTCAACTCCGGAAAGAACCTCTGCGGCAAGGTCGGCGACAGCAGCCCGCGCGAGCTCGTCAACGGCAACTTCCGGATCTGCAAGCTGCGGCTCCTCTTCGAGTTCGGGAATCACATCAGTTACTTCCTGGGGCTTACTCGGTGAGGGACTTGGTGGTGTGTCTGGAAGATCATGCTCTATTAGATTTTTGATGATGGACGTGGGTGTCTTGTGCAGGAGATACGAACTTCTGTCTGTAGAGATTGCTTCTACTAGATCTGGTTCGGCTGTAATAATCGGGGTGACTTCGGGGCTGGCGGGAAGAGCAGGTAGGTCCCCTAACTCGTGCTCATAAACGTCGAGTTGTATAGCTGCGTTGGCAAGTGTGGGTAGAGCAGGCGACTCAGGCCCGTACACGGTACTAGGAGGAAGGCCTGCTGGTGGTTGAGATGTGATGGTTGGGATTAATTCGGGGCTGGCGGGGAGAGCGGGTAGGCCTCCTAGTTCGTGTTCGAAACCCTCAAGTTGTTGAGCTGCGTTGGAAAGGGTGGGCAGAGCCGGCGACTCAGGTCCATATACGGTGCTAGTAGGAAGGTCTGCCGGTGGTTCAGACGTGATGGTCGGGATTACTTCAGGGCTGGCGGGAAGAGCAGGGAGATCTTCCAGTTCATGCTCAGATACGTCGAGTTGAGCTGCATCAGGAAGTGTGGGTAGAGCAGGCGACTCGGATCCAAACATGATGCTAGTAGGCAGGGCTGCCGGGGGTTCGGATAGAACAACGGGGGATATTTCAGGACTGGCGGGAAGAGCAGGAAGATCTCCCAGCTCGTGCGCAAATACGTCGAGTTGAGCTGCGTCAGGAAGAGAGGGTAAAGCAGGCGACTCAGGTCCAAATACGGTACCTAGAGGCAGTTCTGCCGGTGCAAGTTCTGTCAGAGGGCTGGCAGGTAGAGCAGGCAAGTATTCTAACTCATGGTCGAAGAAGTTGATGTTTTCCTTGGCGTCTGCGAGTGTGGGGAGAGCGGGAGACTCGGGTTTGAATGACCTGCTGATGGGCAATTCCTTCTCAGCATGAGGGGTCGTGGGAATTGTCGGGTCGTCAGCTACGTCTTGCACAACCCGCTCAACCGTAGTGCTGGTATCGAGGAGAGGCAAGTCAGGCTGCGTATGTTCGTCTACAGCACTCCGGGACACTGTTGGCAGGTACGCCAAGTCGTGCTCGACCAGGGGATCGACTGGCAAAGCCGGCATGTCCTCGGGCTGATGTGCGATTACTGGACTATCGGGGAGAGCAGGCAAGTCCACTTCCTCACGCTCCGTTAGCGGAACAAAGGGCGGAAGAGATAGATCGTCGAGCTGAACCAAGGTATCGGCAGGCACAGCTGGCAAAGCAGGCATGCTCTCAGGCTCATACCCAGTTCCGGGACTTTCGGGAAGAGGAGGAAGAAGGTCCATTGCCTCAGTTGGCGGGCTGGACAGTGCAAGAGGCAGACGAACCAGCTCATCCCTAATACCGGTGGGCACGGCTGGCAAAGCAGGCATGCTCTCAGGCTCATACCCAGTTCCAGGACTGTCGGGTAGAGCGGGCAAGTCCATTGTCTCAGTGGGCGGGCTAGATGGCGGAATAGGCAGATCAGCCAGCTCATCCATAGTACCGTTGGGCACGACTGGGAACGTCGGCATGCTCTCAGGCTCATGCTCAGCTACAGGGCTTTCGGGGAGAGCAGGCAAGCCCATTATCTCACGCTCAGTTGGCAAGCTAGAGGGCAGAACAGGGAGGCTAGCCAGCTCATCCACGGTACTGGCGGGCATGGCAGGCGAATCCGATATGTCATACTCGTTGAGAGGGCTGGAAGGAAGCGCTGGCAAGTCTGCAGGGTTAGGCTCGGGCACAGGGCTTGCAGGCAGAGCAGGCAGATCGATCAATTCGCGCTCAGACAGGTCCATTTGCCTGGCGGCGTTGGGAGCAACAGGAAGAGCGGGAGATGGGGGACCTAAGACGGCGACAGTGTGCTGCGATGCTTGCTCGGCTTTGGGTGTCGTTTCCTGCGAACCATAGTGGCCATCGGGGCGAGGGAAGTGGTACACGTCGGTATCGATACGAAGATCGGGTTCGAATGGCGAAGCCTGAAGCTGGTTGAAATAGCTAACGTCGTCTTGGGGGAGCGCAAACTCCGGGGCGGGAGACTCGCGTGATGACGGCTCGCTTGGCGGCAGCTCTGGAAAGTCAATGGGTAGCTCCGGCAATTGAGCTGCATGTTCCTGGCGAGCATGTTCAAGCAGATAGAGAGGCTTGATTTCTCTGCTGCTCTCCCACGAAATCGGCCTAGAGGGGCGCTTTGCAAGGGCGACTTCCGGAACTGCGGGCGCTGTCGGCGGAGACACGGGGGAAATAGCATGACCGATGTTGCCGGGAGACGATGGGGTAGATCTCTGTCCCAGCCGCAGCTTGAAGGGAACTGCGGTTTGGCTTGGGCTTTTAGTCGGTGTCTCCAGATTGCTGCGGCGTCGGACGTGCGTCTTCATCTCGTGCTGGCGTCTCCGCTCATCCGGGGGCGTCTCTGGACGGCTGTCGGGTAAAGCTGGTAACTCTTCCAGTTCTTGCGTCGGAGATCCAGGGGAGCTTGGCGGCATGGGACTGGGTGGCAGAGGGAGGAGGTCGCCATACTGGGGGTCGATGGCTGGTCTGATGGCCCGCTGTGTGATTTCGGGATCGAGAATGTCAACATCTCGGGAAGGACTGGCGGATCGTTCCCTGAGACTAAGAACATCAGACGACTCTTCCGGTCGAGGTTCGATGGCATTGGAGCGGGACATCATGGAGCCCAAAGCTGCCATGGCGCTCGCCAAGCCGGCACCCGCGCCAAGGGTACCGGCATTATCTAAAAAAGACTTCTCGTCCTTGCCACTCGTGTCCTTGCTGCTTCCACTACTCGGTCTGAACAGGCTGAAGAACGAGCCGCTGCTACGCTTTTCTTCGTCCTTGGAGCTCTTCTTCTCGTCTCGGCTTCGTCTCTTGCTTCGACTGGTGCCATCTGATGCTACCGATTTTACATCGTCGCCATCCTCGTACCGCGTGCCGTTGGACCGGCGATCAGATCTCTCTTTTTCACGTCGGGAGGCCGGATCCGACACCACAGAACTCACTTCTCGGTCCTCGGATTTCGTCCGATCTCGACGTGATTTGGCAGGACGATCATCCCAATCATCGAACGCAGCGGCGGACCTGCTTCTCTCGCTTGTTGGCGTGTCATCAATCTGCTTCTCAACGTCCGTCCACTCGTCTGAGCTTTGCTTAGATTTCTTCGACTTCTTTTTCTTGGCAGGTGTGCTCCGCGTGTCGTCGCCGGTCTCGGGCGGGTCAGTCGAGACGTGCGCCGGGCTTTCAGGTGGCTCTGCTCGAGAGTTGCGTGACTCGGGACGGATTTCTTCTTGTGGCCGCTCATCGTATTCCTGGACCAGAATGACATCGGATTTGGAGGCCCTGTTCTTCTTCTTCTGCTTCTTGCTGACCTTGGTCGGGGCAGACGTCTCCCACTCGGCAGAGGCTGCTTCAGATGTCGTTGGTCTGGCAACGCTCGGGCCATCAAGAGACGGAGGCCGGTTGCCACTAGAGAAATCATCGAGACTACGGGACTTTGTATCAATTGCAACAACAGTCTCAGGACTCTGGGACCTATCAGCGTAGCTGTAATGCCTGTCATAGTCGGGCACAACCCTCGAATAGGGGGCTTCCGGGGGTTGGAGCGGAGCTTCAGGGATGTCAGAAGTAAAATCGCCCGATACATCATCCAGGCTTTGTCGCTTGGCTGCCTTCTGTTTGCGCTTTTCCTTCTTGCTGAGCTTGCGAGTGGGCTCAAAGGCGTCGGCAATGTGCTCTTCGTCCGCGACGGGGATCTCCCTAGCCTTGCCTTTGTCACGATACTCTCTGGGAAGCGAGACATGGGAAGTATCGTCATCATGGACATGCTTTTCCGCGTCTGGTGTCTCCGGTACCTCGCCAATGACATAGCCTGACTCCCGCACGGGCGAGCTGTGGCGAACATGGTCAGGAGGGTAGATGCCTAGATCGGTGACCGTCTCCGCGAAAGGTTGCTGGTAGAGAGCAGGCTCGTTCTGGCCAGGGGGGCTGTCGCGCCGAATGTACGCAGGGTTATCGATAACAATGTTCGGGTCAAAGCCGGAATCTTGCAGGCCAGCAGCTAGCACCGAAGCGAATTCCAAGTCATCCGCAAATGTCCCAGGCATCTGTGACATGCGAGGACTAGATGGCTTCGGTCCGGGTGCAGGAGGTAGATCGTCGTCGAATGACGTTACGAGCTTGGGAGAGGCAGCCACAACGTTAGGTGACGAGGGTTCAACGGCACGCGATTTGGGGGACTGAGGGGGGCTATGCTTCTCCTCGTCTTCGCCCGTTTTCTGCTGATTGTCTTTGTCGTTCTGGGCTTCAAACGGGTCGCGAACCTCCGGGGCAGCCGTTGCTGCTGCTGCTCCACTGCCACCAATAGCCGCAGCAATGATGCCCCACGGTGAACTCTTGCCGAGGCGTTTCTTTGACTTTGCGTATTTCGTAGACTTCGGGGACGATCCTGAGGAGCTGTTCTTGGGAGGCTCTGGACTCTCCACCACAAAGCTCTTCGTCTCATTCTCGCCCCAAGTGACTGACTTGGCGGTAGGTGTTGTCGGTCTTTCTATTACTTCTCCCTTTGGCCCCAAAATGACTTCGGGATGACGCGCAGAATCGACCGAGGAAGCGTCTGCACCGACTGACCTAGAATCCGTGGACTCGCGGGATTCATCGGCGGGCTTAACTTCCCTCTGCTTCTCCGGAGCTGGTGTGGGGCGAGGAGTGACCAAGGGCGTAGGAAGGACGAGGTTTAACAGCGGCCGGTCGCGTTCGCAGGAAGGATCACGAGACCGAAAGACCGAGACAGCACCGCGGGCAAGCGGGCGATCAGCGAGGAGAAACCGGTTGAGCTCCTCCGGGATGATGACGTTGTCGATGCGAACATCAGCGTCCGGCGCGTCGTAGGGGCTCTTGTCGTGTGGGTGGTCCATCTCGGGTGGCGTCCGGATGGTGACGATTTCTGGAGCCTCATGGTCATCCCACTTCCCTACAACGGACTGGTCATGGGGAGAGACACTACGAGAGCGGATCTCGTCTGCGGCAATCTTGCGTGCGAGAATTGTCTCACGGTAGTACTTGTCAGCCTCTTCCTGAACGGTGTCTCTAGCAGTCTGAGATCGGTCCCGCGATCCGTCTTCGGTAACATGATCGTTACGGTGCCTCTTTGACCTTTCTTCCTCAACAGCAATGGCTGAGGCAAAGGCAGCGGCGTCCACAGGTGCAGTGGCATGCTTGGCCTCGTCGTAGATTGACTTGGCGGCGTGCTCTTGCTCCTCAAGCGAATGGCTTCGATGGTGTGACTCTGGGGTTCTGGAGCGATCTCTGAAGCCTTGCTGATACTGTTCCAACCTCTGCTCAAGCTCAAAGGAATCCTTGCGGCTCATGCGCGAGTCGGAGTAGTCGGGCTTTCTCGGCGGAGAGTCGTCAAAGTTGGGCTCGCGATCAACAGTCACAACCTTGGGGGTCAGCGGTCGCTTCGGTGTCGCCGTCTTCGGCGTCGCGTATTTGGGTGTTTGAAAGGCGTCATCAGCAACCTGGAATTGGAAAGGGTCAATAGGAGCTTGTGTAATAGGGGCCTCGGGTTTCTCCACCCCATGAAATTGTCGGGTTGACTCAGATGGCTTCTCGGTCCGTTTCGCGTGCTGACGCTCTTCGATGACTTCTGGCTTGCGGTCCTCGATACGTGGCTGACGATCCTCGATACGTGGCTTGCGGTCCTCGATACGTGGCTTGCGGTCCTCAATGCGTGGCTTGCGGTCCTCAATGCGTGGCTTGCGGTCCTCAATGCGTGGCTTGCGGTCCTCGATAAGTGGATCACGGTCCTCGATACGTTGCTCTGCTGGTTCCTCGCGGCGCCGGTAGTCTTCCTTCTTGTCGTATTCAACTCGAATCTCGTCGCCCTGGGGCAGTCTGTACACTTCCGGACGAGAGGCGGTGCTGGCTTGTCGCTTGAGAGACTCGCGAGAGATGTCGTCGCGAGCGGCATGCCTTTTTCCTCGATCATCAACGACAATGACCTCGCTATGCCGAGTCGATCGGCGAGAATCGTGACGGTTGGGAACCTCACGGTCTTCCAGCTCGATTCTTGCCGGGCGGTCTGCTCGCTCCTCTGAAATGCGGACGTCTCGAGATTCGCGGTCGTCACCTCGGCGGTCCCGCAACTCACTCGGGCGATCGTCACGGCGTTCGAGGTATTCGACAGATTCCCTACGGTTAGAAGCCATGGCAGCACCGATAGCCGCGGCTGCAACGCCTACACCTGCGATGGCAGTTTCTGCAGCGCTCCTCCCGTTGGACGGCTGGTAGGGTTTTCTTGGGCCTCGGGGCTCTTCTTCCACGAATCTCTCCGCATCGTAAACCTTGGACGAAACAGGAACAATGGGGATCGGCTGCTGCAGGGGAACGGGGGCAGGCCGCGACTGCTGTGGGAGTCCCTGACGGGATGAAGTTATGGAGCTGCGATCAAAATCAAACCTGTCCGGGTCTGAAGTAGGGACAGGGTAAACGCGCTGCATGGGCTCCTTTCCGGTCACCTTTGGCGACTCGACCTGGGCGACCGTCTCCTCATGGTGGCGGCGGGAAGAACCCGCAGAACGAGGGTCTTCTTCACCGAAACCACATGGGCTTTTGACGGCGCCGCGGAGAGAATTATACGGGCCGAATAGCCGTGGGTCTACTACGGTGCTCTTCCGTTCGGGGGGCTTGATCTGCTCGGGAGGCTCAGATGATATCCGGGCAGACTTGGAAGGCTTGAAGGCGGCGCCGTACGCTAGGCCGCCGTCCGAGCTATCTTCGGAGGAGTCGTCATCGGAGGCCGACTCCCAGTCGTCATCGGAGGATGATCCGAGGTCAGAAGGTTTCGAAGTGCCGGTTCCTCGGGCTTTGCTGTTACTTTTGCTCTTACGACTGAAGTGGCTTACAGCGGCGGCGGCGGCGGCGGCACCGGCCAGCTGGGACGTCCGGGACCTACCCGCCGCCCGCAGATCAGCATCGTTCTGCCTCCTCGCAATGTCCTGCAACTGGCGACCAATTTCCAGAATCTCTTCGTCGGTCTTTGAGCGCGGGGCAGGTGCAGGTGCAGGTGGTTGCTGTCGCGGCTCAACGGGCTCGCTGCGGTACATGGCGGGACTGGGATGGGCAGAGGGCTTGGGTGTCGGGCCCTGACTCTTGTCGCGCTCAATGTAGCCCCTTCCGTATGCCAGGTCGGAGTTGACCGAGGATGAAGACGAATTCCCAAAAGTCAGAATACGAGCCATCTGCTTCTTCCGCCGGCGCTTCTTGCGCTGTTCGGAAGGGGCCCTGAAAAAGGTACTAAAGACGCCGCCGAACCTTGGGCTTTTGGCGGATATATTCAGAAAAGAAGACGATGTCGAGGATGAGGAGGAAGCGCTCGAGCTACCTCTCGGGCGTGCCCTCTCAGCCTGACGGTAATCTTGGGATTCGCCGTAGCGAGAAGGTTCGGCAGAGGCAGAGGCAGGGCCTTGAGGCCCAGCGTAGCTATCGTTCGGGGCATATCGCTCGGGCTGGTGGTATCTAGGGTCTACGTATGTTCGAGACTCGTCGTAATGCTCTGGTCGGGAGGCATAACTTTCGGCATCGGGGTATCTAGGTCCTGGGGGAACCTGCGAGTAGTGCGACTGGGGATACGACGGTGCTGATGGGTAATGAGTGTATGGCTGTGGTGGTTGTGGTGAATATTGCGCAGACGGGCCGGGCATGGAAGATACGGTGTCGCCGGCGAGCTGCTCGCGAGAATCGCGCCGCTCTCTTCTTCGCCGCCGAGAGCTCTCGGGGCTCCGGCGATGCGGATCTCGCATCATGGTCGCTGCGGCGATTCGATCCCCGTCGAGCGCATTTGTCGTGGAATGTTCGCGCGCGACCGAATATCGAAACTCTTCTCTTGGTATTATGGGGTTTCGTCGTTGGTCGCTGTAGTCGTTTGTTTCCCAAGTAGCGCTGAATGGTAAGGCTTGGGGGGAAGGGGGGGGGGGTTACGCCAACAATGTCTTTAGTCTGGCGATGTTATTGTTTTGTTTTTCGAGGATAAGCAGTGGGCGGGACAAGCCGCGAAGCTATATCCCGGGGGTCACCCCAAAATTGGCTGAACCGGGGGGGCTGGGGGGTCTCTGAGTCCCGGCCTGGGACGATGGCAAATGGGCGCTGGAATTGCCAATTGGTGCACTATCCATGCCTTGCCAGGCCTGTCCTGGCGCCCATGGTGCAAGTCCAGGATTGGACGAGTGGAGTGGAGGGTCATGGAGGGGCGCCTGGAGGGGGGCAATGTGAACGACGCCGGCGTCCGGGGGGCACCCCAGTCCACACTGCGAGTCTACACTACGCCGTAAGGATACAAAAGACGAGGGAAACCCGTGTACATTGTACTGCTGGTTGGGACGAAGGCTTGCGAGGAAACAGCGAGTATTGGCCCAAACACACAAGGATGGGCAGCTCTTGCTCCCCCCGCCCAAGGCTTCGGGTACCTATCACTTGCACGCCTTGTTCCGTGTTTGCGTATCGCTGCCTTACCTAAGGCACAGCTACTAGGTGTGGTACAGCTACATCTCTTTGGGCCTAAGCTGCCAAGTCTCACGCGCTCAGAGACAAAACGAAGGAGCCGCAGGTAAGGTAACCGCAGAAGAAAGTGCGAATGGCACGCACCCAGACACCCCCTGTAACGAATGTAGCGTTACCTGCCTACCTACCTAGATAGTGCAGATACTACCGCAGAGCAGTACACAGCAGGAGGTAGGTACGGCCAGCCGTGCGATGCGAGGTGGCTGCGTAGGAACGTCTTGCCCCTCACGTTATTCCAGGCGTGGTCCTTGTCAGGCTGCCAGCTCATCATCAGCAGCACATCATCGCCGCCTCTCCTCGGCGCTTTTGCCATCGCCGGTGAGGGCGACGTCCTCAAGCGCCTCTGATTCCTCACCTCCAGTCGGTCTGTCGCATCGCACTGCATCGCATCGCAACCGCACCGAGAACCAGCGCAGCACGGCATCGCACCGCACACCGCACACCTGAGCATCACGGCGGCGGCGACAGGGATCTTCGTCGTTGCGCTGCAGCCTACTGCAGCTCGCCCATCCTGCGGCAACACGTGTAACCACTCTGGATGCGCCGTGGGAGATTGCGCTCGCCTGCCCGAGGTTGTTGCAGTGATCCGCAATCCGAGCCTTGATTGGCCGTCGTCCCTAATTGGTCACTCGTGTTCAAGATGCAGGTCGGCAAGTCGGCTATCGCGACACACTGAGGCACCTGAAAATCTGGACGGCGAGGCCGATGAGCTACCTTGGCTGCCAGCTTCAGCTTACACCATCCGAGCATCGCCCAGAAC
>WIGM01000353.1:0-43525 GCA_014235935.1 Colletotrichum musicola | reverse complement strand
AAACTTGGTTTCGATTCCGAGTTGCCATTGAGTCCATGATCTTTGTGCACATTGTGGGCTTGCGTGGAACAAGCTGCTGGCACGTCCCTTCAGCTTCTCGAACAATCTCTTTCGCACCGTCCACAGCGCAGCCTGATGACTCTTTGTGGTTCTTGGATCGACAGCGTAGCCAACGAAAGAGCTTCCACGCAAGCCAGGGCGCAATCGGTAGGACGAACACCGCAGAGATGCAAATCAAGGTGAAGACGAAGTTTTGCCAGTTTCTTTCGAAAGTAATGATTCCGTCGGCACTAAAAATAGTGGCAGTGAGCACCACGGGCTGAGAGACCTAAGATATATGTATCAGCTCCCTATCAATGACTTGGGGAATAGCGGACTGGCTGCGCATTCCGAAGGAATACTCACAATGACCATCCAAGTCATAATGGTGAGTGCTGAGAAGGTTTCAGGGTGAGATGGAGGGACCCCGAGCGGTGTATCTACCGGCTTCGGGTCTGCGAGTTGACTCTTGAGGGCGAACTAGGCTAATAGTCAGACCACAAACGGTTATATCTTTCCAAACCTTCAAAGTTCGGATTTTGGCTCACCAGTTTGCGTGCAGATTCGAAATCCCCCAATATCTTGTTGCAAAGCACAAGCATACGTTCGAATCGCAGCTGTAGTTGTCGTAGCTCCTTAAACGTCTTCCGGATGTGAGTGAGATGAGGAAAGCAATCCTCCCCGTTTCCGGGGTGTCGATCACTTGACAGGAAGTACCCGACGTCGGTGCTCATGAAGATCTCTCCAGTCTCGACGGTTTCCTGGATGTCGGCCACCCACTCCCGGAGGGAACCTATCATGTTGATGATCCCCGCCCCAGTGTTGTCGAACTGTCGATATCGGCTGTCAGGCATGGGACTCGCCGTCGTAGCTGATTGCATCTCTGCCAAGTATGCCTTTTGCTTCCTGGTCTGTTGCAACGAAAATTCGTATTAGCCACTGGGAGAAAGAACATGAAAGTAGAAGACGGAAGGAAAAGAGAGCACACCGCGCCTGTTATGATCTTTTCGAGGTTGAAAAACAGATTCTCCCATTCGTCCTTGCACTGAGTGAGTCGAACCTGCATGGTCCGCATGAAGTGGTATCGAGGGAACAACACGGACTTCTCCATTTCGTCCCGGCCTTGGCTGAAAGGGTCCAGCAACATGCCGTCTTCCTCGTCGTTCTCGTAGCTACTTACCATGTCTCGTGCGGGATCGTCAGCTACCTCCTCGAACCAGGTCTCGATGAGCATGAGGCCCGTCCACCTCCATTGGTCGTAGCCGGTCACTAGGAACGATATCTGGCTGGCGTATACCCCGTCAACCGTGTCGGGATCGGAGAGCATGCCGGCCAGGTCCCGGAGATATGTGACATCCGTGGATGAACGGAGGGGTTCTCCATCAGAACGCTTCGTTCGTTTATCTAACATCAGGGCTTTCGTAGACCTCCAGACGCGAAGAGGGAACGAGAACTCAAGACTGAAGGTTCGCGGACCGTCTGTCTGTAAAATGAGCCAAGGTTAGATGAGACTTCGATGTCGTCAAGGGGCTTCGAGGGCATGTTACTGACTGCAAACGATATACCGATCACCGCCCGGGAGCAGGCATATCTGAAGATAAAATCGCATAGCTGTCTCGCCAGAGACTCAGGGGCGGACCCAACCAGGGACAGGATGCTCCATTGGTTCAAGTCGGTGATGTAACTGGAGAAAAGGTGTTAGAGCAAAACACCAAACAGTAGAGGCGAGGCGCCTGGTCTCTTACATCAGACGGCTTTCTGCGTCGATGTCGTCGGATGTAACGTTGCTGATGTTGAACCGCTGCCGGAAGTCAGCGTCAAGGCCTAAAGGAGGTTTGGGGAGGTAGTCTTTGTCCACACAACCTCTCTGAGAAGTCCCTCCAGAAGTTGCTTCGGGGACAAGACCCCTAGCCAGGGCCGGAACTTCGCCTGGTCGTTCTCCATGCAGCTTTCGATGAGGAGCGCAATCTTGTCTTCCGGGCAGCTTTTCGCACCGTCTCTCAGCTCCTCGAGCGTGGCGTCATGGCAGATGTCGACAACTGACTCGATTCTGTACCGGTCCTGTTCTGAACCCTCGTCGACCCTGAAGAAGTAAGTCAGATCGTTTTCGGGAGAGTTTACGGCCTCTTTTCGGCGGATCCACGGAAAGTTCTCCCACTCCAAGGAAATGCTTTGACGCCTGAAGTATCGCGATGGCCAGGCATACGGCCCGACGTTGTTGTTATTGCCGGCGTCGAGCTGATCCTGGTCCCTGCAGATCTGTCCCGGAAATCCATCTTTCGATGGCAGCAGGCGAGTGGTAGTGTCCGCAGGTTCACGGGTGACTGAAGGGCCGAGCATGGGGTAAAGGAGCCGGTGAGAACCCGGCCTGTGGTACCGAGTGGCTACTGACAACAAATTAGGGAATTATAAGGATTATGTCGACACTTCTCGTCTCACCTGAGATACCTGCGGTGATATGCAGCCTGGCGACCCGGGTGGAAGTCCGATTTTAACCTTCCGCTGGAGAACTTTGGCGTTTAACGTCTTAGAGAAGGGTAAATTAGGGGTATTAAGAAAGATAAAGGTAACGTAGCCAAACAAATCCTGAACTCCGAGGGCATCTCAGCAGTACCCGATTCAATGTGATGGAAAGATCTAGAAGTACAGTCTCTCTGAAGCGCGGCTCCCTCAAATTCGTCTTCTTTCAGGTTCCAGAGTGCGCAGGATGGTGGCAGTAGTCAAGCGGCGTTTGTTGATGATGGCGCGTCTGCAATCTTTCCACCCGACACCGACTACAGCGCGGATAATGGCAGTGGGTGCAAGGATCGACGACCACGGACATGATTCCATTGCCGCAATGGCACTGTGAGTATTTATGCTCAGCAAAGGTCAAACGCGTAGGGGGAGAGGTGCAGACGTCATTCGGCGAGGAAGTTACTTACACATGTCCAATAGAATGCGTACCTCTTTCGGGGAGGCTACGATAATTAATCGCGACGTGTCAGTCGTGTAGAAGAAGAACCACAACCAAGACACTTGGGTAGAAATGAAGCAAGACATACCATTGTGACCGATATTGGGCCGCGGACATGCACTGCGCCCCCGTCTATCGTCGCCCGCCTGTCAAGACGTTCTGCCAATTCTCTTACAAAGCTCCCCCCCCCTCCCTACAACCTTCCTCCGGGTGATTGGTCGATGTTCATGAGGGTGTGGTGCTCTTCTTCAAGTGCGTGTTCGTCAGTTGTCGGTGAAGATTTCGGGATGAGATCGATTGGTTGACGAGAATACAAGGCAGCCGGGTGAGGCTGCCAGTCGGACAACAGTCTGGAAGGCGCACTTCTTTCTGTATTAAGAAGTTCCAGCCCGGCGTATAATGTATAAGGGACAGTGGTAGGAATGTAACGTATTGCCTCTTGTCTCAAACAGGCACGATGTGTCAACTACTGCAAATAGATCCAAATATTTAGGGAGACAGATCTCAACTAGGGCGGAGACATCTACGAGCAGGCGGATGGGAGCAAAGAACATGTATTCGGAACCAAAAAGAGCTCTATCTGCGCTGGGTTTATATGGCGAAGAAGGGGTCCAATAAGCCCCTAACTATGGTGGTGTAGGAATATGGGAAGTAATAGCGCCGGAAGCCCTTTCATTCTTGGATGAGGATGGGGCTGTGCAGCAGGGAGCTTCCGTCATACCTAAATTGCGATGCAATTGTTTGACAGGAAATGGTCGCACAGCCCTAGACATATCACATGCTGCAGCTGCCCGTGTTGCGTCAAGTACCCGTAAACTGAAGCGAGTGCATCCGTCACGACACTTTTCTAAATACTACTGATCGCCTCGAAGCATCGCAAACCCTTTTTTTCCCATTCGTGGGTGCGAAACTCGTCGGCTTGTTGTTTGCAGAAGCTGTTGGATCTGGCTGAACGCGGCATTGATCCGAAATTACGGCTGGGGGCTGTGCTCGACCAGTTTCCCTTTCACGTCGAGCACCAAATCCTTGTACGTTTGTTCGCTCTCATCTCGATGTTCCCTCTTTCTGACAGACACCCAGGCCTTGCCGTAATGTCACTCCGGCTGGGAGTGCCCATCGCCGATGCAGCAGGCTGGGCTTGGCAACCATCGCCACAAGCTTCTGTGTCCTGTTGTGTTGTGGTCCGACGTAGGTACGCCATCTACGAAGGCCAGGAAAACGAAGCAATCCCAACACGGAGAACAACGAACAACGTTACGAGCCCGATGCGCTGGCAGTTTCAACGGGTGCTGCTGTAGCGCACATGATACCCTCAAAGCTACGTGATGGAACTCAGAGAGGGTCATCAAGGCTCACCAGCGTGTTCTGGTTCGCTGCTGATGGGAAGGAGAGTGTTAGTCAGGATAAGCTCGCCCCTATTCGGCCCAAAGCTACACATCGATGTGACCGGTCCGATTCTAAAGCCTCCGGCGGATGCACCGGGTTCGCGACGAAGGCGCTTGGTCATAGCTTTGTGCGGCTAAGAGGTCGCAGCCGGAGTTGGATCCGCGACCCCGGAAGCACATCTTTGTTGACAGGCCTTAGGCATGAAGCGAAAAGCGTTTGATTGCCAGCAGCTAGCCTCAATAAACCTAGCCTGATCGAGTGGAAATAGGATGATTCGCAAGGATTCCGTTTGAAGAGTTGTTTCCGGGCTTTTCAAACTCGACTGCCGCCCCCTGATTAGCACCCGCCGATGGTCTCTCCCCGACGGCCGGGAGAAGTTCCTTTCCATCTCGGATTGTGGCGTAACCATCTCCAACACCCTATTCGTCTATGGGATGTGACAAAAGGTTCAAGACGGCGCGCATCATTGGCCCAAAGTGGTTCGCGAGGCGAGTGTCATTGGATGCGACCCGACCGATGGATGGTTGCATTTGTCGCGGGGGCATCCAGATCAAGGTGAAGAAGGCATCCGTGTGGCCAGGGGGACATTCCTTATTCCGCACGAGACATCTCCATGCCGATGTACGTCGCGGAGAGCTGGCTTAGATATGCTGGCAAAGACATCCTGAAATTGTTTGAGACTTGACACCAAACGCCGCGCTTTCGAAATTCCCAAACCTAATAGAAAACTCTAGGGACCCAAAACGGCGCCTGTTGCAAATCAACCTCTATTCGACCCTTGTCGTTGAGCTCGGCTCCGTCATCGGTGCAGTGGACCACCTTGCGGCAGTGCTCCACCTCCTGGCGGCTGACGCCGGCCGGGTCCCGAGGAATCCACACCACCGGGGCCGGCGAAGCCATCTCAGGCGGCCAGTAGGCACGCCTAGCGTAATCAGGGGGGTAAGTTGCGGTGGGGTCCGGGAGGTCATTAGGTATTAGCCGACGAAGAGTCGCAAAGTCGTCAAAAACGCCTGGGTGCAGCCAGTGAAGCAGGAAGTTAGGCTGAACGGACGGGTCTGGGTTCGTCCAATACTTGAGATAACCAAGTGGACGCGCTAGGCCACAATCCTCGACGGTCTTCTGGAGCTTCTTGACAAGGGCGCCACTCGACCAGTCCGTGATGGACGCCATCAGGCCACGCGTGCCTTCGACACCTCGGGTGCCATTCGCTTCGTGTGCCGGACCTTCGCTTTCGTCAATCGAGTCGATGAAGTCGGGATACGTTGCGTTGATATCGGCATCGGAAA
Organism: Colletotrichum musicola; assembly: GCA_014235935.1. Taxonomy (NCBI): domain Eukaryota; kingdom Fungi; phylum Ascomycota; class Sordariomycetes; order Glomerellales; family Glomerellaceae; genus Colletotrichum; species Colletotrichum musicola. Next base: position 37,858 of record WIGM01000353.1, on the reverse strand, counting down.
GAAAATCGTCTTGAGGATAGTAGGTGGTCGGCCCACCGTCTAGCTCCTCCACCTCAAGTGCAAGCGCTCTCGGAATGTTGTAGAGCAAGGGATTTACTGCTTCCCTGAGAGAAATGTGAATCAAGGCTGCAAAGATAAGGAAGCCGACCATGAGAAGCATGGGAACATAGGCCTCGCGAAGGGCAAATAATCCGATAAGGCAGATCGTCGCAAGGTAGAGGCCAACCAGCAGATGCATGAGAGCGCGCGGGTACACAAGGCCCCGCGTATCGATAGAAGCGTTGGTCACGTAGAGGAGGTTGTACTTGTAGACGAGGTAGATCGAGAAGATGCCAACCGTGGCGAAACCGAGAACGACTGGAGCGATGCAGGAGTAGCTGATGGCTAGCGAAATATTAGTTCGGAGCTCGCTCTTCAGAGTGGGCATGTGTAACCAACCGATAACACCCATGTTTGTGAAGATGGGAAAGACTGCTCCCCAGTGTATGGGTCTTTGCCTATGCCATATCCTGAAGAGGCCACGTGGGTTATCGAAGCTCTTGGCGAAGATGTGGTGGCGAACTATGTCGAAGACACGGACGAGAGACGCAGCGCCGACGGCTAGGCACTGGATGAGTATATATGAGATGTAGAAGTTGGAGGCCTTCGGGAGATTCTCGGCTAAGAGGTCCTTCGCTGAGAAGGGATCCTGCAGAACCTGAGCAAAAGCAGCGGACGCAGCAGAGGTCAATGTCGTAACCAGGAAGACCTGCACCACTTGGAACGCGAAATAGGCATGCTGAACGAACAGCTCGATCAGAGACAATGACGGAACGCCGGCGAGACGAGCACAACCTGCATGGGGTCAGTACGATGAGCGAAATATGGTTGTGATCTGGCTTACCTCTCAACATCCACGGAACAATTGCCATGAGAAATGACAGCGCCAACGCCGGCAGCAAACCGCTGATGATGCCGGTGACCGGGTCTGGCAGTTTTAGCATCCATTTGAGGAACGGGAACGTATCCGCGAGAAACTTGATATTGGAGATGGCACCGACAAATGCGGACGGGAGGGACCAAAAGATGATGGCGGCCGCAATGATGGCTCGCATCATGAAGCCTCTCACGATGCGCTCGAGCCATTGCATCCTCAGGGAGCTCCAAACGATCTCGTCGGGTCGCATGCCGATGTAGCGCGGGGACATGTGTAAGGGCCGATTGTGTGCGAGAGTCTGGTATGCTCGCTCGGCATCGGCCTGAGAAGAGAACTCGACAAAGGCAGCAGGTAGGCGACGGCCCTCGCCTTTCAGAAAACCTCGACGAAGTTTGTTGATCTGCTTGGTGAGAGCCTTGATGCGGTTTCGGGTCCACTTGATGGTGTCGACTCGACGGAAGAAGTTTGCCAACGGTCGATGATAAGGTCTTTCGCTGGCCCCTATCCACTGGGCAGCAACCGAGCCGTTGACATCGGGTAGCATAGTGTTCTCGTGATGGGGGTATCCCTTTTCCGCGTCCTCGGACTGGTCGGATCCTCTGCTTGATGTCGGGCTTGAGACGGCCTCCGGTGCTGCAGAAGCAGCCGCCATAGCGTCCTTCAACTGTTTGTTCCGACGTTGGTTTGCCATCTTGATCAGCCTGATCTCAGCCCTCTCCAGACGAGTGGCCGTCTCGTCCCGCTCCTTGACGAGCCTCTCCAGGTCGCTCGTATCTCGAGGGATCCAAACATTCTTGACCGTGTCTCCAAAGACTTTTCGTAGCCGGGCGGCATCCATGTACTTGGGAGGAACGCAGCTGAAGAGAACGGTACGTGACGACAGACGCTTGGCATAGTACGGCGATAACAAATAAGCGTGGCGAAGATTTATGTAGTAGATGCATTCACGGTAGATGGTGAAGAGGATGAATCCTAGCACCCGAGTCAGCATGCATTTCTCGACTGGAAACGAAGGAAGCCTCACCAAAGAAGGTCCAGGCCACCAAGGCATGGGCAAAGAAGATGTGCGGGTCCTTGATGTTACCGATGGTGATGCGGTCTAGCTGCGTGAGGCCACCAGCGCCGCTAGCATGAATCCACATCAAGGTCGGCCATGTGATGCAGCAGCCAACGAAGCAGATCAAACTCAGGACCTTGAGATAGCGGAGGAAAAGGAAGGCATCCAGCGACGAGCGGTTCAAGACGTCGGTGTCGGGCTCGCTCCAGAAGGGCTTGACCCAATCCAGCCACCCTTGAGGCAAGGGTATGCTTTGCTCGCTGGAGATTAAAATGTCAGTGCGGGAAGGGCAAAGGCGACGAAGGGGTGCATACTGGGAGAAGAAGTTTCTTAGAATTGTTCGCGGTGAATAGACCCGATGGCTCCTCCGGCGCAGAATCCAGAAGATCAAGACGCAGACAACGGCATAGACGAGCACGGGGATGAGAGTGCTGACGAGGGCCATCAACGACGACGAGTCAGAGCCATCGAGCTGGAGTTTGCTGAGGGTCCCGCCGCAGGTGGAATTATCCCGGGCGGAGCCGACTCGGTTGTCACCATCGCAGTTGGCCGGCTGCATTTGCCATCAGTTGGGGGCCGTTTCTCGCGGTATTTGTGGGTGTCTTACCATGTTCATTGCGTCGGGCGGGCCGCAACATGTCTCTCCCTCTCGCTCACGGGCAGTCGGCTACGCGACGCGACGTCGGTGTTTGCCGTATCGCAAAGGATGTCGTGGTAAGCGGGATCCGATCGGATGCTGACGGAGGCTGTCGCAAGGCTCAGAGGAAATTGGCTGGGGAGAGCCGCGTCAATTAAGGCGGAGCTGGCAGCAGGCCTCCGAAAAGACAGGCGACTTGGCGACCCCCGCGCGTCCTTGCAGCTCCTAGCGCGTGGGTGGCGGGCCGGATGGACCATTGACGGCGATGGTGGCTGGCCGTTGCAGCTCGCCGCCTTTCTTAGGCCGATAGCGTGGCTCCTTGCCGTTGGTGATCGCGTTACCTAGGTAGCGTCGCGGGAGATGAGCGGCCCGAAGTAATAATCAACAATTGGTACCTAGGTATCTGGGTAGGTAGTAGGTAGTGGTATTAGTCCGTTAGAGGGCCCGGCTGCTTATATAATACAAGGCCCGAGGCCGCGATTCTGACAGGTTGTACGTACCTCAACCTAGGTATCCCTTAGTAAGCTGGGGCGTCGCACGGCCGCACGGATAAGGTCTTGCCAGCCCCTTTCAACCTGGGCAGTCGACATGCCCGCCGAGCGTAAGATATCGAAGTACAAAGTGTACCTGGCTCTCCAGCGAGCCAGCATCATGCGAATCGTACGGGCACTTTTGAAGGGCCCCAACGCTTTCGAGAAAGATGCGCGCGGTTTCACGGCCGTTTCCAACGCAAAGAATAGCCGAGTCTACGATGACCTGGAATCAGATTTCTCCTCCGCCATCCGGGATTTCGGGGACACAGAAGAGCAAAGGGACGTGACTAACAGTCCTGCGAACTGGAACATGTTTGAACGTAATCATATTTATAGTTACTCTAACAGCCTTTTTCCCAGGGACTGGGCCAGTTCCTGCTCTCCGAAGGGGGTATTTGGATTGACAGTTCGTTGGCGGGACTTTGGAAACAACGAGGGGCGAAAAGAAACAGACTGGTTGCCTACACTTCACCCTGACCGTTGAGTCTGATACGATTTGGCGGCTAAAACAGCGTATCGCGACCTCGGAAGGCGAGCCACTGTTTCCCGGGCAGACGTGAAGTCTCTCCGCGATTCTCTCCCTCTTCCTCTCTGCGAGCCAGTGTAGAGTACTGGGCCGATGACGGGAACCGGTCAGCCGGCCTGTCTAGGTCGAGATTTTAAAAAAAAAAAGCGCGTCGTGTTCCCACCGAGGATGCAACCAAGCGTTGGTCCGTGTGAGTGAAAAGAGAAGTGAGCAGCGCTCGCCTGGGGGCTAGATGAACCATCTCCACAGGCCGTGTGGGGGCCTCAAGGGTTCTTGTTGGTGTTTGGGTAAGGATAGGATGCCTTTCATTTCGCGAGATTGTTTGTGCTGGCACCCCTTCCCGAGAGCGACCCGAGGCCCAGAGTTTCTTAAACAGGGAGGGAAGTCACACAGAGCAATGAGCACCGGTATCTTGTCACGTCTCTTTTCCGCTTGTCAAGACTCGGAGTGACTGACACTAGGATGCGTGATCAGAAGAACCAGCGGTGGGCGGTCATTCGTTATTGTCACAACCATGGGCCCATATCATGACACTCCGTGGTCTCTGTCTCCGCTCACAATGACGATCTTGTCTGCCTTACCAGCACCGAGCGGATCGTCGCCGGCTTGTGGGCTGTGAACACTGCCGGACAAGCTTGATTCCAGGGCAGTTGAGTCCGCGCCGCAGACGCACAGGCTGTGACTGCAACATCGTCTCCAGCCGGCCCCCAAACAAACAAGAGCAGCCGGGTTCTCGGTGGCCAATCGATGCCAAAACGCAGGCTAGTTCCCTCTCTCTATGGAGTGAGAGTTGGGCGGGTGGGCGGGATGGGCCGTACGCCTGTCTCTTGCCAGGGGGAATACAGGCTTAAGGGTGCATTGCTTGTTGGTTAAACCGTCCATTTCGGCTCAATTAGGCTTATGCCCCCCTGGCTGATGGTAGCATCTCATGCACCCCTTATCACACCCAAACTGCAGCCTGCTATTTCCATAGCTTGCAGCTACCTCTAGGGCTCTAGGCTTGGCTGCCTGTCTTTTACTTCTGCAATCAATTGAGCAGAGTTGTCTATCGACGACGACCTGGGTTTGCCCCACGGCTGCGCTAGCAAACGTGAAGAACCTTCAACAACGACATGGGCCCTGGGCAGGTCACAAGCATTAGCAAATTGATGGCCTATTTAATTACACGTTATGTCTCGTTCATCTCTTCCCCAGAAGGTTGTTTACTCCCGATGTCTGTGCTCTGAAAGCTCTCACACGGTCGACTGTCGTGCAACATGTGGCAACCATCTCAACCACAACCGCACCTACGATCCGGTCAGCAGCAGGACCGGTCTCCGGATGGAGCTGACATCTCCTACGTTCCTTCTCAGGCCTCGGAGGACCAGCACAAACAACCCAGCCATGTCGTAGTTGAAGAGCACCAGCCCGGGAACTCGCCGCGGTCGAATAGCAACGGTGGATGCGACTCCTCGGACTACAAGCGCGGCGGGACAGAACCTTCGGAAGATGGCAATGCCGCTCGCTCCCAAGGCCCAAAGAGCCGCGTCTCGACATGGACCATCCTGGCGGACGTCTTCGCCATCATTCCTCCGCTCGCCATCGTCGTCTTTCTCGTCCTGGTGTTTCGGCTAGACGGCACCCCAGTCGCGAACGACTCCCACGGATCATGGAGGAACGCCATCACAGTGGTTAGTTGCCCCGTTCTCTTTGTGTGTTTCTGGTGCTGACGTGAGACGTCCAGCTCGCTACCCTGTTCCCGATCCTCTTCGCTTCCATCGTCGGCCGTCTGATGTCCGAGATCGCGAGATGGAAGCTCGAAAAGGGCTCCACAGTCGGCACGCTCGAGCAGCTTATGGGCAGTCGGACGGTCGGTTCCACCATCCACACCCTCTTCGAATTCCGCACGATCAACCTGCTCGGCCTCGGACTGCTGACTACATGGGCCTTCTCGCCTCTTGGAGCCCAGGCTGTCTTGCGCATGTTGCGGACGCAGCCGGTGCCTGATGTTCAACCCCTCAACGTCGTATACTACAACACTCTCAACCCGAGCAACCTGAACACACTCCCCATCAACAACGCCCTCGCCGTGTTCAACCAAGTCCGGATTGCCACCCTGGGCTACCTGGCAACCCAATTTGCCAGCTTTGTCAGCACGCCGCCTGCGGTCAAACAGAATCCCGTTGACCTCTGGGGCAACGTCAGGATCCCTTACCTTGACCCAAATGCAGGCAACGACTGGACCGACGTCCCTTCGACGAACGTCTCGTACTCATCTTTTGCCGGCATTGAGGTGGCTCACACCAGTCGCGTTAATGCCTCGTTCACAATTGAGTCCAACTACATGCATCTCGCCTGCAACAATATCACCAAGTTCCCAGCCAACTTCCCCGCGGCGAACATGACGAACATGACCGGGACCTTCTTCAAGAACAGCAAGGAGTTCGGCGACAACATCCTGAAGGCGCCCAACGGGACGTACCGCGGCTACGCCAACCACCTGAACGCCAGCGCGGACCTGACGTCGTGGGCACTGGCGGTCGACAGATTCGTCGACGCCCACTACTGGGGGAACCAACTCTGGGCTTTGGAGAGGATGTCCGGGCTTCTCGCCGAGGACGACCCCCATGATACAAACTACTACGCCGATGGCCTGGCCCAGTACGGGCTTGAGAAGGAGATAGAGGCCTCTCCGTCGAACCTGCTCTTCCAGCTCATCTACCAACCACTGCCGACCAGCCCGACTCTCAACATCGAGGCCAAGTGCGTCGTCCTCCAGAAGTACGTCGAGTCCCAGGTCAACTGCACGGTTGGGCCGACGTCAGACCAGCAGGGCTGCCGCGTAGTCGCGCAGCGTCCCTCGCAGCAACCCCACGCACCGGAGGCCATCTCCCACGTCTCCCTACCTCACCTATTCTACTACATCAGCCGGGAAGTTCCGCAGGCCGGCAAGGCGCGGCCGTTGGGCAACTTCCCCGATTTCGCCCTCCGGTATCTCACGAACCCGGATTTCGAGGCCCTCTCGACGAGCGACAGTGTCGATGCCGAAGCGTTCCAAGGGGAGATCTTCGGGGCTCGGCTCGGCCTGCTTCTCAACACGTACGTCGAGCTGAGCCAGACAAAGGACGGGGGCACCTCCGAAGTCGAGCTCTTCAGCCCCAACGCCACCGCCACGGGCGAGTCGAGCACGCTCGTTGACACGTTCGTCGTCGACGACAGCTGGATGGCGATGTGCCTGCTGTCCGCAATCGTGCTCTTCCTGGCCGGCGTCTGCAGCGCCGTCTTTGCGCACATGGCCTTAGGGCCCGAGGTGCTGGGATACGTGTCCACCATGGTCCGCGACTCACGGTTCGTTGATCTGCTGATTAACACCAGCTGGCTGGACGGCTCCGAGCTGTCTGGCAAGATCCGATCAGAGAGGGTCCGGTACGGATTCACCCACCACGTCATGGATGGTCAGCCTCTGCTCGGCATCGGGTACCAGACGGACACGGAGCGCATCAAGGACTGGGTTGATAAGAAGTAGTCTGGGCTTGTGTTTGTATCTTCTTTTCTTTTCGTCCTGTGCCATTTTAGTGGTCATTATAGGATCAGTTCCAGCTTTCTTACCTGCCATGATATGCTTCCGTACCCTGATGGCATGCGCATGAGTTGTTCTTGATGCGTAGTGCGAGCCCCGTCGCTTTCTGTCCTAGTTTTGCTCTCGGTTCAGTAACATTCTAGGCTATGACATGTTCCTCTGAGCGAGACCCAATGTCAGCAAGCTGAAGAAAAACCCTCAAACAACTGGAGTTCATGAAGTTGTACTGCTAACTGGGCAACGCGAATAACGAAAGGACGGGGACAACTCTGTACACTATGTATGCCCAGTTTGTCGATTCCCGAGACTCAGCCAAAAGCTCCAACCCCACGGGCGAGCCCCGTCATAATATAGGGCTTTGCAGGTTGCAAGAGCCGCAGTGCATTTAGATCCGACGGGGGACGGCAGTCAAACTTCCCAGGGAGCAGGGGTCAGTTCGCTTCTTGGAAATGTCAGCATTTAGAGCCGCATCAACCATTTGCCCCGCTGTCGTTGCTGCCTAGCTAAGCCGCCGGGCGAATGAACTCGGGTTGCTCGGTTATATTGCGTCACAGTTACAGCGACTGTCGCTGTCTCATTTAAGGGGCCAAGACACTTGAGAGTATTGACGGTAGCGCGTCATGTCCCCGCGAGTCTGTGATTGCAAGCCAAACTACTGATGCTCAATAACTAGGTACGGGCAGCTGAGGCACTTGAAGATCTGGCGTCTTTATCAGCCTTTAATGTGACAAGGACAACATTTCCCGACTGAAATGGATATACCACTGTTAGTGGAATGCTGTCTCGTTCAGCAACGTCTCATTTCGTTCAGGAGCATTATGGGCTCCTCCCTAGGCCTCATAGGGCCCTTTTCAGGCTCCACTTCCTATGGCCACTTTCTTCCCAAGTTCCTCCTACATCCACCCGATACGATACGGATTGACCGTCTCCAGGATCCCTCACACATTCCTTTCGATCCCACATGCTTGCCGCCCGGCTCGGGTGCATAAACGAGTAAGCCCAGCCCTGGACTCTGGTGTAAACATTGCCTTTTCGGGAAATCTGACGTCCCTTTGAGCCCGAAATTCTCGTAATCCCATAGTTTACGAACATATGATGATCGATAATGTATTGGTAATTCCATAACGAGTCCGGCCAGGCGGAGGTGCCGGGGGAAGTTTATCTCATAAATACAGCTACTAGAACACGCTCATTTGCATTGTTACTTGAGATCTACACAAAATCACCAGTAAGCAACCAAAATGATTCTCCCATACTTGGCGGCATTCGTTGCAGCCGCTGCGGCGGTGGTCGTCCCCGGGCCTCCCGGACCTTACTCGGTGTCGTTGAAAGTCCACACCTTTACCGACACGGAACGTCTAGATGAGTTCGCGCCGGAGCCGGAGAACCGGCGCATCCTTACCTCCATCTTTCTGCCCAACAAGAAGGTCAACTGCTCCGACGAACTTGTTGACTACATGCCCCCGGCAACGGCCAAGGCCATGGCCGAGGTAACCGCGCTGCTCGGCGTGGTCATCCCCGATGAAACGTTCCTCAACATGGAGATGGAGTTCTGCAAGATCTCCGAGTCTGGTGGATCCGAGGGCGGTCCGAAGGAGAAATACCCTCTACTCCTGTTCGGTCCCGGCCTCGCGGCATCACGCCATCTGTACAACGTCCTGGGAAGGGCAATGGCAAGCTACGGCTACGTTGTTGTCAACATGGACGTCACTTACAACAGCTATCTTGTCGAATTTCCCGATGGAAGCGTCGCCCGAGCTTCTCCAGAGGTCATGAGTGGAGAACCAGCCCTCGTCGCGAGCTACGTCCAGGTGAGTGGCCTATACTTTTCTCTCTTCTACGGCTCGCAATGAGAAAGTAATCTAACAGCCTAGTAGGCTCGGCAGAAAGATATATCCTTCGTCATCGATCAGCTGACCGATCCTGCTGCGTCCGCTGAGATTCTGGCCGGAACCAACGTCGACATCGACGGATCCAAGATCTTTGCATTCGGGCATTCTCTGGGCGGCAACGCTGCTGCTTCGGCCTTGTACGCGGACGAGCGGGTTTCCGGCGCCTTAAACTTCGACGGCATGATGCTCGGTCCGGTTACGACAGAGGGAGTGGAAAGACCACTGATCCTCGTCGGAAGGCCAGACAGCCCCCAGCCGGACAAGATCCCCTCTTGGAACCAGACCTTTGAGAAGCTTCGCGGTCCGGGATTGATGGTCGGAATCAACGGCACGCAGCACATGTCCTTCATCGACCTCGACCTCCCCAACATGGCGTATCTGCCGCAAACGCCCGAGATGGACGCTTTCCTGGGGTCGATCGACCGGGCAAGGCTTGCGGAAATCATACATGATATTGTGAGGGCCGTGTTGGACTTTGTCTTCGACGAGAAGACCGAAGGCTTCTGTAACATTGAAAGCTTCGGGCCTGACGTTGAGTTGCTCGACATCAAGAACGCCTGCTAGGGGCTCCGCGTGCTTAGGGGATAATGTCACGAGCGAAAAGAAGTTGGTCAAGGCTCTGAGAAAACACCCTGATAGTGCCTTTGTATGATAGCTACTTGCTCTTTCAAGACACTCGGTTTTCGAAGCAACAGTGTAGGACAACTCTGATATATACATGTGCCCAAAGTTATCTTTCTTGCTCCACATCCCTTCTAACATCCTTTCAAGGCTTCCATCGAAAGTCGGGATGCTTCCACTCCAAGTTTCTAATCTGCTCTTGAGAGAGACCAGCGAACTCACTCTGTCTCTCGGAGATACTCTTTGCGTCGCGTCGCTTATTATCCCACTTCATCCACCAAAGGAAGGCGATAGACGTGATCGAAATCGCGCCTGATACAGCAAGATTAAGTCCGTTACCGACAGGGTACATCGGGCCATCCCACGGCAAGTAGGTCCAAGTGGCGATGAGACCGCCTAGGTAGCCTGAAAAACCTGAGGAAGTATGCATTTAGCTTCATTTACCAGCAGAAGGGTAAATGGTGACGGACGGTGACGGGGGATGAAGGACGGTGACGGACGGTGACTGAAAAGACTTACTGTTTGCACCGATTGCAATACCACGTGCTGTATCGGACACTGTATTGGCGCTAACTTGTGCGTTCGACAACGATCCGGCGAAGAAAGCGCAGCTTGCCGTCAAAAAGATAGCAGCGTAGCGCGCGTTCGCGTTCGTAATACCCAACAGCATTGCGTATCCGACCATCACCAGAGGCCCACTCAAGAAGAGGAAGATCTGCCGAGTGTTGTAGTAAGTTGCCATCCAGGAGACCGTGAGAAAGCAAAAAGAGGCCACGATGTAAGGCGGCACGGTGAGCAGCTGTTGCTGAACCCTGGACCGGTCGGGATATATCGTCCTGATGATGGTAGGCAGAAAGAAAGAGATTCCAAGGACTACAATGTTGCTAAGAAGGAAGATGAAGGCTGTCGAGATGGTGATGGGATTCAGAATGCCGTTCTTGAGCTTCGTGCGGTTCATCTTGTCAAGAACCTCGTCTTGGGCGAGGCGTTCGGACTTTACCCTCTCGACGGCAAGTGTCTTCTCGTCTTCTGTAAGCCAACAAGCGGTCTCTGGCCTGTCGGTGAGTGCGGCAAGACAAATCAAGGCCAGCCCAATGGTGATGACGCCTTCAATGCCGAAGATCATTCTCCAGGCCTTCAGCGACCCGAATCTGTCAAGGCTGAGGATGCCAGATGCCAGAAGTCCGCCAAAGGCGCCCGCAAGACTGGCCATGACCATGTACATGCCGATCCTGAAGGTGAGCTCAGCACGTCGATACCACCGAGAGAGGTAGTACGCGATTCCCGGCAGCATTCCTGCCTCGAAGATTCCCAAGAGGAATCTGCAGGCGATCATCTGCCCCTTGGTCTGAACGAAGGCAGTCCCGACTGTTGCAACTCCGAAAAGGAGCGTGGTGAGAGGGATGAACCACCCGGGGCCCATAATCTTGCATAACAGTGTCGCAGGAATCTCAAACAACGCATATGAGACGTAAAATACGGTCAGAATCATGTTGAAATCATTCCCTTCAAGTTTGAGGTCGGCCTCGAGGTTGGCCAGTCGCGCATTGCCTGTGTGATGTATCGTTGGTATCATCAAAACTCTAGGTCAAGGATATCTGGGCGCTACTTACCTATATTGGTACGGTCGATAAAGCAAAAGAGGTAGAGAATCGACACGAAGGGTACGATGTAGAGATCAATCTTCCGACGAAGCCTCTTCTCTGCGTGTGACCACGGGTCTAGTGCTGGCTGTCTGGAAGGCTCCATCAGCGGTGCAAGCGATCGTCCATAACAGAAAGACCTACTCATCACGTGCTGTACCTTTCTCGTCGTCAACATCACCGGAAGTCCGAAGTGCAGACTCGAATTGCCGGGCGTGGCCCTGGGAATCTTTGGACATGTTTGAGGCTTTCTTGGTGAGCGCAAGAATCGTAGACTGCAGTGGATGTGACCTCAGACTAGGTGTTCGGCAATCGAACGAAAAGCCAATCACCACGGTAAACTTTGGAGAATAGTCGAAAGGGAGTGCCCGGGGTGGACAGGCTATGTCCTCAAGATTGGAAGACTGAGGACGCCTTCGTCTTTTCAGCTGATTCTGCTCCCCTACCCGTCGTTGTGAAGCCCCCTGGCTGCAGATCTTGGCATTTGATTGATTCGATCCCATTCGCTCTTTCCTCTTTGCCGTAACAGAGTACCGAGAGTCCGGGGAACCTGCAGTCTCCCGGGCGCTTATTGGTGTCTGTCAATCTCTCCCCGGACCCGCCTCCACACGCCAAGCAATCGCACGCGGGGAAGTCTACGTGCCTCGTCAAGCTCGTGGTTAACGATGCGGAGGGCCGTTGACACAGCCAGATCTGTCACGAGAGCTGTCAAGCTGGCCTTCAGTCCGGGTGCCACGAAGCTCTTCGACGCATGTTGGGCTCTGCTTTGGTTGAGGTTGCCGACCATCGTTGTCATCAGCGGACAAGTTAGCAAGTCAGAGATACACAAGACATTTTGGCTGTATCCATCCGCACAGAGATCTTCTGAACAAATTTGACGCGTCAACGCTATAAACCCCACTTCCCGGTTCTCGCTCCTGGCCAAGGACGCCAAGGGAACCGATCACGTTCAAATCTTGCCACGTGCCTGATGATAACAATCACCGGCAGAATGGCGCAGCAACTTCAAAGTTTCTTTCACTTTGCGAACTCTTAGGGTAGAGAAGACGAAGAATCCACTAGTCGAGTCAGTAAGACTGGGCTATTCGTTGAAGCGTTCTTGGGATTTTTGTGCAGTGCCAAGATTCGAATGAGCTAAAGACTGCCGTGTCTCCATACCGCTGAGGAGGAACGGGTGAATCTGAGCCCATACTATCGCATGCCAGCGAAAGTGATAAAAAGACTCACTGGTTATAAGCGGGTGTTGGTGACTGAGGAGTCCAACAACAGAAATGAGAGATCAAAGGTTAAAATCACAGGGTCTTACCAAGTCTTGAAGAGATTGCGGAAATCGCGTGTGGATTTCTCACAGATCTGTGGTAAAGGAGCGACGGTGCAATGTTGTAATGGTTTCCAAATCTTGGTACGTGTGACAATGAGTGCGTATCTGTGGTGTTGAGCTGGAGCATGCGTGATAACCCCAATCTTCAAGGACCACCGTAGATCTCTCCAGATTGGACTCTCGGACTTTAAGGCCAGCGTTCTTCTCATCTCAACCTATTTATATTAATACACAACTATATGCTCTAATAGTCCCCTGCTGTTCTCTCTATGGGTATTTTGAAAAAGAATTACGCTGAATGATTGCATGATCTCGCGCCCGTATGTCGTCGTGATGAGCCGTTCCGTTGTTGCCGTTAAAGTCGTGCGAATCTATCTTTACAACGCTACCATGACTCCAGCAACAAGTGCGAGTCCCAAAAGCATAGTGTTACCGGCCAGTCCGCCGGCGGCGTTCGTTTCCGTTGGGGTCGGGGTGGTCTCGGCATTGTCGGATGTCGGGGAAGCCGGGGTGGCTGCCCCGGCAGTGGGTGCCGAGGTCGACGGCGCGACGGATTCAACTTCTGTCGTCGTGCTCGCCGCGGAGCTGATAGACGTGCTCGTCGGCCTGGACGAAGTAGTTGTCGAGGTTGGGCGCGGGGTGGTAGAAGAGCTAGTAGTTCCCGCCGCCCCAACCACCTCCTTCACCCACTTGCCGGCATCTCCGGAGTAGATATCGAAGTAATTGAGGTGGTTGGCGGACGTGTCTCCCCCAGCACAAATGGGGTCAGAGTCGACACAATACGACCGCATCACTTTGGAGTACGCCCTCATGCCCGCCAGCTGATTCTCCGACCGAGGGAAAAGTCCGCTGGCGGCAGCTCCGGAGAGGTAGTTGTATGGCTGGTTGGCCGTGTGCCGGACGTCGCCGAAGATAAGAACCGCAGAGACTGCAATAACATATGTTTAGCAGTCTTATCGAGAGACATGCGGGTGGATGCGATCAAGCTTACTCTTATTTCCGGGGGCCTTCGCCGCGTCCAGGCCTGGGTTCGCCTTCTGCTGGCAGTCCTGGAAGAACCTGCCGCCGCCGCCTCCCAAGATGTCACCGATGACATGACCGCCCTGCGAGTATCCGCTCAAGACGAGCTTGGAGTTCGGGCACCGCTTGTTGTAGGCAGTTACTTGCGCTGTTCCGTTCGCAGCACCCTCCTCGACGGATTGGCAGTACGGCGCCTCCAGCGGGTTCCAGAACTGGATGTCCTCGTAGTCGCAGCTGTTGAGCCCGTCGCAGATAGCCGTGACCAGCTTGCCCTGACGGCCGGGGTATGGCTCGTTATTCCCACGCGCGAGGAAGACGTGAACGTCGCGGCACTCCGAGTCGCCAACAGATTGACGCGCGGCGACCGCGGCCGCCGAAACGCCGAGCGGGAGCGCGGTTAAGAGCGTCAGCGCCGCTGAGAGTGTTGATACCATCTTGAAGGAGTTGTCGGGACTGGCGGATGGACTGCAGCGGGCGAACGTTCGGCGGGTGAGGTGAAAGGGGGAGAGAAGAGGCGCACACGATACCGGCGGATATGCGGAGGACTTTGAAGCTTTGCTCACTGGTCGAGGCCTCTTGCTGTTGGTCTAGAGATAAATGAAGATCCGCAGCACCGTCGGGAGGGATGCCTAGACCTGGACCGGAGGGCTGTCAAATACGAACCGACGATAAGCTGGTTCCACAGCGACCAGGGATTCCAGGCACTGGTGCCCTGGTTCACCTGCCAAATCAACGTCATGTCCCCATCTTGGCGCTGTCAATCAGGCGACGGAGATGTTCAAAAGTTCCTGTTGATCCCCCGGGAAAGTGGATGCCGGGGCAGCGTGGGAAAGCGACGAGAAGTTCAATTCATCCAACCTTTGGCCAGGCCTCTGGGCGCAAGTCGGAAATGGTGGAGTTGGCCTCGTCAGTTGTCGTTCGCCTCACGAGTCAGTCGACGCCTCCGTTTTTGCAGGGGAAAACCAAGGCTGAGCCGCGGATCACAACGGCATTGGCCAACGCGCGTATTCTGTTAGTTGTTGAATCCAAAATAGATAGCCGGTGTGTCATGTTGAGAATTTGGTGGAGCTTCTCCCGGAAAGCCCGCTCCTAAGGCAGGCGGCCATGTTCATCAAGCGACTTAAGCTCGTGGGCCAACGGAATGGAACCATCTATCAGCCGCATGTATCAGATTCGAAACATATTCCTCAGGCGAACGTATGGCTAAAGAGTGGTTGCTCTTTCTCCGTAGTGGAGGTTGAAGAACGGTTGTTTGAGGCCGAGCGACCGGCTATAATGCCGTCTCACATATCGATTATGAAGTTGCACAACTCCTTCACAGCTGGATAACTCCCCCGCCGAATATTTCTCTTATCGATTCATCCACAACTCCATGGGGACTATTATTTCAACTCCCTCCCCCCCCAGGCTGACCAGCTGCGACAAGTGCCGGTAGCGACGATGGCCGACAATACCTGGCGACAACAAGAACGGACGATAATAATAATAATGTACCAAAAGTAAATAGTAGTAGGTTAGAATAGCTAGGTACTACTTTTAAATTATCACTCGGGCTTCTTGAAGCTTGGAGAAACCTCGGCCATCTGCCTCTTGTGCTCCCCTTTCTCGATCATGTCCTTTATAACCTCATCCGCCACCTTCATTGCGTGGACGCCTGCCGGTGCTCCGCAGTAGACAGTCGCCTGGAGAATCGCCTCGCGGATCTCGAGCTCGGTGAGGCCGTTGCGAATGGCACCACGGATGTGTACCCCAAACTCATTCCAGCTCTTCAGGGCAATAAGCATTCCGATATCTAGCGCAGACGGTTAATGTGCGTTCAACCGTATACTAGGTACAGCGACCTACTGAGGAGGCTTCGTTGCTTGCGCTCGAGGCCTGGGCGCGACCAGATATTTCCCCAAGCCCATCTGTACGCATTGCGAGTCAGCCAAGAAGAAGAAAAATCGTGAATAAGCAAGAACAGGAGCATCGTCTCTTACTCCGTGATCAGCTGCTGTTGAGCGTAAGCGAATTCGCTGGACCCATTCTGCATCGCCTTCTCCACATAGGCCTCTCCAACCACCTCGCGACGGTTCTGGAGACCTTGCTCGAACAACTCAGAACGCAGCTTATCAATATTTTCCGAAGACATTGTTGCGACTGGGCTAGACATAGGCAGGGAGCTGGAAGATGGAGAGAGATTGCGAAACTGACGATCCAACCAAACCCTGCAACGCTATGATGGCGATGGACGCTGATCCGGATTCGGCACGTGCCGTGCCAATTGAGGGGTCATTCCAGAGCTTAAGCGTAAAGAAGCTGATTAATAGTGGTTTGGAATGCAGTCCGAAAACGGGGAATAAACGTATTCCCCGCGTTACCCGAAGTCCCTATCCCGACGCTATCCCGCTATCCCGCGGCGCATACCTACCTGAGTGTAAGTGCTGCCGAGTGGAAGCGAAAAGCTTTATCGAATCTGCCAGTCCCGAATGACATCCATTTTCTCAGGCTGAATTAGACTTAGCAATATCTGAGCCTCTTTGAAGCTGCTAAATTCAGCCAAAGGCAAGAATATGGTGTTGGGAACTATTATTTTCCATCCCCTCTACTTAGTCTAAGTTTTGATGGGCGGTAACAAGGCCCTCGTCACACAATCATGGGATATGCATACGGAAAGGTTACATCGAATACCATATAATTGGTGATTGAATACCTAGATACAATGGAGTATAATACTTTGTTTCTGCTTGAATAGATTCGAACTCTACCCGTTCAACCACTCCTCGGTTTTCGAAAGAAACTGCACGATTTCAGACTCTTGCAAATGCTGTACATGTTGGGTAGAGCCGCCGCGTCGATACTTTCAATACTGCAGTTGAACCTTCGACCTCTATGTTGACTCGCCGCCTCTTCCCATGCTCGTAAAGTCTTACGACCTCGACCATGTTGCCAAGCCATGGTGTCGAATTTCCAAGTCGCAGCCATCGTGAGGTTGATCTCGGTCTTGATGACCTCATATCTAAAAAAGAATCCTTCTCTAATACCAGGACTCCATACTTCTAACATCTTCAAACAAGGCATATTTGCAAGTGCTTGACTTGCTGTAGTAAGTAGATGATCTACCTCTTTAGGGCTCATAAGCGATAGCCTAAGTTGGCGGCTAAGAACTAGGCGCTCAACTATGGGGGCAGGCAATGCCTCGCCTGAGGAGATTAAAAGGTTGAAGTGCGAGAAGAAATCTCTCGCATCGATAACATATGTAATGGCCAATTCCTTGAGATAAAAGCTGGTAGGAACCGCAGCCTGGAGCACCATTGCTAGCCCGTTCCATTTCTCGGAGTCGCTTTGACTTTGAGCTTCAGATATCAATCTGGACCGAGACTGCCAGATAGACAGCGTCTTCAGGGAAGGGATTTGTTCTGCTATCAAGAAGGCGAACCTGTTTCCGATCGCTTGATGGAATATTTGTGTCGTCCCCAGCTGTTGTTCGAAATCGAGTCTCTGAAGGCACGGAAAGCTGCCGCGGAGTTTGAAGAGTAAGATAGTCGAACAGCTCCACGAGATTGATGTGCCGATGGTAATTCCGGTGATACAAGGGACCAGCCCAAGGGGTCCTTGCTCGCTGATGACACTCTGAATACTGTTAAGTTCAAGAGGTCCATCTAGAACAGCGGGTGACCGACGGTGGATGCAACGGCGGCCGCCACGCGGCTTCCGATCGCCTGCGTTCGGAACCGTGAAACCGCTCAATTCAAGCGAAACACCCACCACTTTTGGGTATTTCTTCGGTCAAGAGCGCAAGAATAGAGAAAAGCATTTCCAGATTTTCAAAAAGTACCCTCTCTCTCTCGATAATTGTATGTTGGCCTCCGACCTCCCGAACGCATCGATGGCAAAAATATCTTCCATTCTCAGATGGAGGGAGATTATCTTAATGAAATATTTTTGATGCTTTTTGATGGCCTCCTGGAAGCCTTGAAAGTTTAACTTGTCCGGCTTGTCCGGCTCTAGCATCGAAGGCCGGAAGGTCAACTTCTGCCAGAGTAGCGGTTCGAAAAAGCTCTGCCATTCTTCCGAGACACTTGCGTAGTTGGCGATAGGAAGTTTTTCGGAAGTCAAGAGGCTGGCTAAATATTGTAGAATCATGCGTCGGAACTCTGGTGGAAGACTTGTTCAGCGTGGGGTTGGCGTGCCTTCTGCTTGGACGGCGATGTGCTGCAAGGCTCTGTGAGATGGGAGCTACGTCATGTGAGAAGTCGGCAAGCGGGTGGCGAGTGACTTGGTCTGAACTTCTTTTGTGGTGTTGAGAAGATGCAAGCCAGAGTTCGTTCCGTAAGTACGGTCTATCCAGTTTACATCTCCCTGTAGGGGCAATCAAACCCCTTAAACTCTGTCAGAAAACCTTACTGATGACTCCCCTGTTTTCCTCTTGCTGCCTTGGTCTCCCTGAACTCTCCATCAAGGTGGCGTCCGTCTTTCACGTCAGGAGGACAAAGTCGAGAAAACCAAGCTCTACTTGAAAAAGCCCCATGTACGCAAAAGGCCCAGGAAAAATGAAAATCCTTCCCGAATGCCGGCTGTGACATCCCACGTGCATCGTGCCCCTACACTAAAGGGCCAGTTAGGACCCCAACAAGGTCCCCGGCATGGAAACCCCTCCAGTTCGGCCATCCCCGCTATCCGACTGAGCAGGTCGGCTCTGGTAGAAGCTGCGAATAAGTCTGAGTCCTAGCTACCTCATCCGCAAGTGAAGCTGTTGCCGTTCTGCTTGCACCAGATGTGGAATCCGAAACTGCGACAGTTGTGGGTTGTGACCCATCGCGAGCTGACGTCGCACACTTGCTATCGCGGTTGGAAGATGTGTTAGCAGTGACGAAGGCTCGCACCTCTAGACGTAAAAGGTTGGGTTGGCTGAAAACCAACAGCTCCCGGGAACAAGTAAACGGAGATGACTTACAATATCGCGACAGTACCAGTTGTCATCGTCCTGCCAGCCGCATACCTCGCACCTGTACCGCATGTCAGCTGACCCATAGCTGAAGAACCCAGGTCGTGAGTTGATACCTATAGCTCCCAGGCGTACAAGCCTGAGCCACACCGATCAATGCGACTGCCAGAGCGGATAGTCGGCAGAGTTGCATCTTCGCAAATATGGCAGTGATGTGTTACAATGTTCTCGAGGAAGCTTTGATTGGGAAGCTGGCGGTCCTTGACAGAACTTTCAGCAGAGACAACCGGGATGCACCTCTTTATACTTGCGGCATCTAGTGTTTTTAGAGGCACGCAGCTAGCAGATTCCAAATATTGAGAGGCCTTAGCCAGGATTGCATGGAAGGATTGAGCCGGTTACAAAGCTCGTGTGGGAAACGACGCCATAACTACTACCTGCCTCTTTGGAATCTAAAGAAATTTCCTGAATCCATGCCTTGTACGCTTTCAGGTAGGTCCTCATGAGGTCAAGCTATGGTTTTTTACCCCGCAGTCTTTGAGGATCCTCAGCAGCAGTAAGGCGGCGCATGCGGCAAAATGGCGTATGGCCTCTTGAGATAGATTCTCGTGATGGCCAGAACGTGACACTGCATCTTTAGCAATGTCTTGGCACTAATGCATTTGGGCCTTCGGTTGCCTCTCCTTATTTAGGCTTGATTTAACTGTTTCTTCGCCGCTAGCTAGACTTCGCTTGGGTTCCCCGACTGCAGGCTGAAATGAAGCGAAGCCGTTTCTGAGACTCGAGTCCGAGGTAACCAATTCTCTCTCTTGCTTTGAGAAACTAGACTAAACGGCTGCCTAGAGCTCGGAAAAAAATTGATTCGGTTGGAATAACTTGTTGCAACATTGACCCTTTCGATGCTCTTATGTCTCATCGAAGGCTGCGCTACTTACTATGCACCCCGCCTGTGTTCAATCCTCAAGAAGGTATGTGCCCATCGCGGCCAGCCCGGCTCCCTCGCCCTTTTTCTTCAGAGTGCGTTGCATCAGTCTGTGGAACAACTCGAGGCCCTCCGTGCTGACCTTCTCCTCGCGCAAG
This sequence comes from Colletotrichum musicola, assembly GCA_014235935.1. Lineage (NCBI taxonomy): Eukaryota > Fungi > Ascomycota > Sordariomycetes > Glomerellales > Glomerellaceae > Colletotrichum > Colletotrichum musicola. The sequence goes on along the minus strand of WIGM01000353.1, from coordinate 18,126 downwards.
GTGTCCATGATCGTCCCCAGGCCCTTCAACTGCATCGACACCGAATTGCCAAAGTTCTCGTTCCAGTCTTCCTCGTCAAGCGCGCGGGATATGTCGGCCAGGTGAGTTACGAAAGTTGACAAAAGGGGCAGCACGATCTGCCTCATCGGCGCCTCCGTAGAGGGTGCCTTCTCCGTGCCTCGGTCCGGCCGCTGCCGCTTGAGCAGATTCAACGCGACGATGCCGCCGGTGAGCATGCCATTCATGGCGGCGAGGGCGGCGACGTCCCAGAGGCTCGCGGCCCCAGAGTCCTCGGCCACGTAGTGCGCCTTCCCGAGGGGCTTCAGAACTCCTTGGATCTCGGAGAACCCGGCCTCGCTTTCGCCGCTGAGGTACATGGCGGAGTGCTCCGTGCCGACCAGCTCGGGCGTCACCATGATGGCCCCGTCGAAGTATCTTCGAACGCCGTTTGACTTGAGCCAGGTCTCCATGTCGCGAGCTTGTTGGGAGGTTCCCGTGGTGATGTTGATGACGCAGGTGGGCTGTTCGAGGGGCAGGATGGGGGAGAAGAATTCTTTGATGTTGGCGTAGGTCGAGACACAGATGACGACAACATCGCTGCGCATCACGGCGTTGCGTAGGTCCAGCTCGAACTTTGCGCCTCTTTTGACGAGATTCATGAGCTTTGGTCGGTCGGGGCTTCTGTTCCACATGGTGACAGTCAACCCAGAGTCGAGCCAGGCGCCGGCCATGGCGGTGCCAATGTTGCCGACCCCGACTATGGTAACATCTGTTTTCGACATATCGATCTGAGTTATAGGACAGTATCTGCAAGAAAAGGACTTGTGGATATTTTGATGTATGTGTACACATGAGCGAAACCACTCTGTAGACGAGCTTTCCTCCCACGTTTTATGAGCGGGGTGTTTTGATTTTCGTCCGTTCGTCCGCTCTCAGCTTATTAATGCGGAGTTATTGTCGTTGTATTCCAAGATCAGTCTTCCCTTCTTTGAGTTCCTCGGTGGGAGATGTTTGTCGGCGGCTCGGTTATCACGGCCTCCGGAAGAAGTCACATATTGAGACGAACCCCGCGAGTTGCGGTTTACAAGAGTGTGGGGCAACATGCCGTACATGCTTGTGTTGATTTACTTTCCTGTAAAATGGCTTATACTTGCTTGTTTACATTACATGATCTCTTCCTATTCTTTGTCATGATCCCAATGACCGCTTCTTCCCAAGGGGCCCCGGTTCTTGACGATCTTGTGAGGGCGGACTTTGGGTGAGAAGTCCACCCAGGCCGTCGACTTCTCCGCCCAGCCTTTTGCTAGACACATCCGGCGCTTGGATCGATCGCCGAATTCTCTCGTAAATCGGCCAATCGTTTCACGTTTTTCCACGCGGTTGACCATGGGTACCCATCGGGACTCGTTTCCCGAAGGACCTGTTGCGGAGAAGTCGGATTCCTCGACCCGGTGGGATGGATTCGTTGTCTCCAACTTAATGCCGCCGCCCGAGAACGCGTCCGTAGTGCAAAATAAGCTTGAGAATAGTACGAGACGAAAGAGGAAGGTTGTGTTCTTCAACTAGGATTGTGTTGTATTAACGAGAGAGCCAACCTCTAAAAAAGCACTACATGTAATTTTACCATCTATCGCACTCGCCAACACCAAGCTCGAAATCAAAGCCGCCGCCCTCGAGTACCCAGATCAAAAGTCATTAGTAACCATCAGTCGTTCAACGAATTCTGAAACGTTCAATCGTAGTTGATCCCGTCAACCCCTCCCATCCTCCACTCACAAGCTCGTTGTGCAGCTGGAGCAAGGTGAAGCTGGCGGAGCCGCCTGCTGGCAACCATCCTGCTTGTTCCGGCGGCAACGCCGGGGGAAGATGTTATTCCTCAGGCGCTGGTGAATCTTCTTGTAATGCTCTCTCTGGGAAATGTGTCAGCCGAGGGTTTCTTAGTCAAGCCTGAGGGCAGGGGATGAATGCTTACCATGTTGTCCTTGCGACTGAAGATTCGATCGCAGTCCGGATGCAGGCAGCGGACGGCGGGCTTGTGCGAGCCCATGTGGCGCTGGAAGTCCTTGCGGGTGGCGAAGCCGACGCCGGCCTGCTGGCAGCGCTTCTCGGTGCAGAAGAAGTACTTCGCGTGGCCGCGGAAGTGCTTCCGCAGGTCGCAGGCGCGGAGGAAGACGCGCGAGGAGCAGCACCCGGAGTAGCGGCACCGCCAGTTTCCGGCGACGTCGAGGTAGCCCATCTGGTGAAGGTCTGCGTGGCCCCAGCCCTCAAGCTCCGGCTCCGGTCCCTTGGGGGGCGATCGCGGGGAGGGTGTCCCGCTGCTGGAGGAGGAGGAGGGAGAGGTGAAGTCGCGGTATTCGCCGGGGACGGGGGAGAAGTCCGCGGGAGGTGAGGGCGTGGCGAAGGCGCTGTTGAGGGCGTAGTCGGTCTCTAGGCTGAGGGCGGGAGAACTGACGCTCATCAAGGGCATCGACGATTGAAGGGACTGGAGTGAGAAGGGGTAGAAGAAGCTTTCCATCGCATCTGCTACGGTGTACGGGATGAACTGGGAGTCGAAGGTGTAGCTAGAAGTGGTGCCGTCGGCGACGGGAAAGAAGGTGTAAGAGGTGTTCTCGGTATAAGACTCCATGACGCCTGAAACCTGCAGACAGGGAAGAAGTCAACGTTCTTTTGAAGAAGAAAAGACAGAAATAGCAGAAAACAGAAAGCCGCCCCAGTTGCTTTTGTGTGAGTGTCAAGTCGTGATCTGGGGAAAAGGAGGACAGAATGGATCTTGGCAAGAACTGGATCGACGTTGACGTTTATGTATCAGTCTGGCCACGATCTGGATATCCCTCCAACACATCACGCAAAAGCCTCAGCACCCCCACACCTGAGCGTATGTTAGTCATACAAACAAGGTGATATAGCTCGAGGGACGGGATGCAACGTCGGCGCCCTCTCCCAAACGCCGGGTTCGTTTGCATAGCATCCGGCGACGGGGGCCCACGAAAAATCGGCCTTACGGCGGCGGAACCAGGGGGCCGAAGCCACAATCTGCTGGTTGTCTACTATAGTACCGGGCCCTTCTTCCTTGACATCCAACGACCTTTGTCATATCGGCAGGTAAGTTAGAGTTTAGGTGATCTCAGCAGATCCGTCGATCCGTCCCCAAATCGGGGACTGCCGGCCGACCGTTTCAATTGTCAGCCATTTGACATCGGCGTTAGGTGTGCGCCTGTGCCAAGGATCTCGTGGCACGAACAGTTGGGGAAATGAGGGGGCAGTGGACGGGAGGTGTGCGCGCGCTGCTATGCGATTTGCTATTCAGTCGGGGCCCTGGAGAACATGTAACGGCGTCAGATCGCCTGGGGATCAGGACGAGAACTGGTTGCACAGCCCTTTTGTCCGGGGGGGTTTTCAGCTTCATGTTCTGGATTTCCATAAGAGGGAATGATGTCTTGATGAGGTAGGTATAGTTGCGACCCCGAGGGTATAGTCAGTGAGTTTTGCTGCTCCGCGGATGTGGCGCCAGGGTGCCATTTTCTAAGCGCTGACTGAAGTTGGCACGGACGACGAAGCGACATTCAGCTCCTAAAATTGTCGACAACTGACGGGGGTTATGCTGGCTCCCATCGTGTGTCTCCCTCTCAGCCGGGAGAAGCCGTCTGTTGCAACTGGGCTGAGATGCCCCCGGGCTTCAAACACGATTGCGATTGGGTATTGTGAATCCGTCAATCCAAACTCTAAGAGCTTAGGAAGCGCAGAATTCCGAGATGTGTCCCCGGGAAGCCAATCGGCACGCCAGAAGCCAGTCCTTTTGGCATGTTGAGCAGAGCCTGGGTTATCCTGACGAAAACCTCGTGTTCCTGTTTCTGAAAGGTTGACAACCGCTTGCCAAAGCAATAGCCCATGATTCTATTCCCCGAGCCCAAAGTCAAATGACCTCCTAATCTCCCATGGGGGCAACAACACAATCCAGACTGTTGGTTATGGGATTCCCGACACTCAACTCAATTCACCAACTTCCCCAGGGCGGATAAAAGTGGTTCTTCTAAGACTGTTCTTGAGATGCGATTCGCTCATGGAAATCGACCTCAGCCACGTTAGCTGCATGACCCGAGACGTCAAGGGGGCGCTCCTGTTTACTAGATCGCTTAACTTCCCTGTCATGATCTTGCCCATGTTGTTCCCGGTCTCTATCTCTCCAAACGTAATCTCGAAAGGTCCAGGCCTTCCTCGATGCCGCCACGATCGACGCGCCAAACAATGCACAACGCCACGGCTGCCAGCGGTTTTGGCTCGTGCTGAGTGCTCACCAGATATGCGATCAGTACGTCAACAGAGGAGGCCTCCTCTCTCAGGTCCAGATCTGGGGTTATGGAACTTATGAGCTTCTGATAAGATCGCCCGCCGAGAAGCAGCAATTCTGCTAGCTCAGGGAGGCTCAGTCGCCTCTCGTGAATTTGCACAAGTTGCCAGGCCCAGTTCGGATGTCTTCTCTCCCGTCCGCCCTCCCTGTCACGTCTATCTGATTTTGATAGCTGCCAAATGATGGTTTGTGTTCCAACGCCGGCAGCTGCTCGATGAACACAATGTAACTGACGCAATAAGTCTTCTCGAGACGCGGGGCCTGCTGTTTGCCGCGGCCTGTTTGCCTCCCGGTGTCACTCGACCGACACCCCGTGGATCGATACTCCGCCCAAGGATCAGGAGATCCAATATTGTGCCGTAGATCATGTTTGGTCCTCTGGCGTTTCCAGAGACAGCTGCCAAACAAAGAGCTTTCCGGGTCCAATCGGAAGCCAGAAGGCCGCACACAGCATTTAGGTACTTGTAGTTACTCGTGAAACTGGACCTTCCGAGCACACATCACACCCATCCCGTCAAGCTATCTTGTCGAGCAAAGTGACATCAGATACCACGCAGCATATTTTGATAAGACCCATGATACGATGCCCATTACAGTTCTAAGGAAGCATCAAAGTTGGTACAACCACATTCTGCAACCCTGGCAGCTTGTCTTCCCCGCGCGGGCCGGAACTCTGAGTTTATGGCCTTTGATCATCCGTTTCTTGGGCTTCGTTTCGTCTGTGTGTTTTGATCTGATGTTCCAAGGCGCGACTCTGCGATGGCAAATTGCACGATTGGCACTTGGTCCATAGTCACCAAGTCCAAGGTCAGTCGCTCATGATAGTTCTCGAGATCTAAAGAAATCTAGTTCAGAAATAACCGGACTCAGCTACAAACTGCGTGGGGGAAAGTTGGCCGACAAGATTGAGCGAATACTATGCCCAGAACGGTATCTGAATTAGGATCGGAAGAGTCGAAGGATTATTGTATGCTGCTATGCCTTTGGCAACAGATAAGGGCCGTTCAGACGGTCCCTACCCACCCCTTCCATTACCCTCGGACGCGATGTCATCCGTTGAGAGAGGCTATAGAGATGACACGACCATATGGACAGTCATCGGAACAAGGTTTGCAAAGAGTTGGAAGAGCAACAATGAAATGAAGGGAAGCGATCGCACCTGGGAAGTATATCCAGCTGGCGGCCTGCTAAACGTGACATTCGGCGCCGATGGCCGCCTTAGCGAGGCCAGACGCGAACATCGTCCGAATTCCGGCACTAGTCCCGTCGTCCGAGTGAATGGAAAACTCGGAGATGCACAGATGTCGTTCTATGGCCTCGATGATACCCGTTCCTGGGCCGAAGTACTGGGTTCCGTCTGGAAACGACGAAATTTAAGCGCAAGCTTGTCCCTTCAGGGAAATCCATCCGGGGCCTCAGATGGAACCCCTCCAGCTGTCAGGGTGATCTGGAAGGCATTTGCGCAGCCAATCGCGGAGAACCGGCTTCGTTGCGTAGCATAGAGAGTTCAGCTGTACAGCGGCCATGCGACTGCCATGCGACTTCAAGCTAAGCCGGGTCCAATCTGCTGAGCCAATACCTTAACTTTCCGACTAAGAAACGTGAGCTATGAATCCATCCGGCCATTTTCAGCTACTGGTGGGTCGAATCGTCAAAATATGGCACGGGCTGGTGGTTGTCAGTTAGAGAGAGTCACCCATATGACTCACTGTCCCGAAGTCCCTTCATCTACAAAAGATAGCTGGAAAGGACACGAGCAAACTCTGACGAACAATCAACACCTCAACTACTCCGAATTTCGGTTCTTTGATACCCCTCCAAGTTTTGATCAGCATAATCTCCATCTCAATCATGCAAGAATCCCGCCCTCTTCCAATCATCCACATAAACGGCTTCCCCGGAACGGGGAAGCTGACGATCGCCCGGATACTCCTCGGCCTGTTCCGCGACGGCGCCGCCAAGCTGGTGCACAACCACCTGCTCATCAACCCCGCGGACGCCGTCCTAGACCGAGACCAGCCGGGATACCAGAAGCTCCGGCGGCAGATCCGGTCCGCGGTGTTCGAATCGCTGGTCGATGAGGAGAGCACCTACTCATCGGCATATATCTTCACCGACTGCCAGACGGGCAACGAGCTCGGGGTTGCAGTCTGCGAGGAGTACAGGGAGTGCGCGTCGAGAAGAGGCTGTGACTTCGTGCCCATCACGTTGTGTTGCGACGAAGAAACCAACCTTGCGAGGCTTGCGGGAGACGGTCGATCTGCTCAGGGGAAGCTTATCGATACTGCACTGTTGAGGAGGTTTAGAAGGGAAGGAGAGCTGTACACCTTTGATGACCACCCAACGGGCCTCAGGTTGGATGTCTCCAGGATGTCAGCGGAGGAGGCAGCAAGAGCCATCTTCGACTACTTAGTAGAGATAGCTCCTCGTTTGAAAGGCCAGGTCAAGGATTCCGTGAACACTTGAAAATAATTACAGAGGAAAAAGGAAAGACGTCGGGAGAATGTCATGACTGAAGCCCAAGGGCATGTGTAAAGCGACTTGATGGATCAAGAAGCCAGACATCTAGAAGGACGAACGTTGAAAGTAATTACGGGTCCAAGACGGCCCGAACGATCAACAGTGAAATGGATTTCAGCTTTCCTCCACCAAGTGGCGTCGTGGGATATCAGGGTATGTCTTGCCGCGGTGGCCGCGAGGAGCTTCCCTGGCAACTCGGCTTGGACAATTCAAACTTTTCCCTGATCCACCGGCAGGTCCGGCAGTTCCCGGAGCCCCGTCCACTGGGTTCCGAATTCTCGGTGTGATTCGGCGGGCCCTAGTCCTGGGACGAGATCTGAGTCTCTGAGAAGATGAAGGGCATTGAGTTGGTGGGTTTCGCGTCCTTGAAAAAGGGTTGGAGATACGTCATGTGTGGGGTTGAAGAAGTGGTTCTATCCTGACATCTGATCGAAGGGCCAAGGAAAAAAAGTAAAGAAAGAGAGAAAAATACCCCGCGGTCGGTGAAGGTGGGGGTTTCGGTGAATAGGTACATCATCTCACCGAGGTTCACCGAGACGGTATGCTCGGCCGGTTGCTGCAGCCTCACCACTCAGCTCTTGCCTTCTGGAAAAGTACCAGAACAGCCCGGAGTTACAGAGGTAACGCAGAAATACCCCTCAATTTCCACAGACACATGTGTGAAGCCGCCGTAGCGGGAAAGGCTCCCCGTCCTCGTCTCGAGGTACCCGGAAACATCAGCGTCCGCCATCTGCTGCCATCTGGTGACCACCTGCCATTGGCTCGGAATCCACCCGCCGTCGCGAGTCGTGATTGAGTGAGTAAGCTAGTAAGCCCGCGACCACGGAGTTTATAGCTCATCCCACTCTAACACCACCACCCCATCCTCATCTCACGCCTCCTCGACCGGCCCCCCGCTACTGCTCCCATGTTCCATACCTGCAGGACATCGTCTTTAACAATAAGATCAACGCTGTCTGCAATCTTCCGACCGTCCTCCTCCACATTCACCTCGCCCTCTCCCCTCTCAAAAACCTTCACTCCCCGCACCACCACCACCACCACCAGACTCTACCGTCGCGCCATGTCCTCCTCCGCAGCCTCCCTCGTCGAGTCGGCCAAGAAGGCCGCGGCCTACCGAGCCGTCGACGAGCACCTCGACCCCTCGGCGCGCTTCGTCGGCATCGGCTCCGGCAGCACCGTCGTCTACGTCGTCGACGCCATCGCCGCCAAGGGCCCCGCCTTCTGGTCCAACATGACCTTCTTCCCCACCGGCAGCCAGTCCAAGGGCCTCATCCGCGCCGCGGGACTGCGCCTGTGCAACCTCGACGAGAGGCCCCTCACCCCGGAGGGCAAGCTCGTCGCCCTCGACGTTGCCTTTGACGGCGCCGACGAGGTCGACGCCGACCTCAACTGCATCAAGGGCGGCGGCGCCTGCCTGCTTCAGGAGAAGCTCGTCGCCATCGCCGCCAAGAAGTTCATCGTCGTTGCCGGTAGGTCTTCAGCCCCACAGTGCAAAAATGTGAAGTACCAAGCAGTCGCTAATAACCCCCAGACTACCGCAAGCTCTCCCAGAGGCTGCTCACCAACTGGAAGGCCATTCCCATCGAGGTCCTCCCCATGTCCGCCCCGGACGTCCTGGACCGCCTCACGGACCTCGGCGCCGTCAAGCCCCTCGTCCGCCCCGGCGCCCCCGGCAAGGCCGGCGAGGTCGTCACCGACAACGGCATGTGGATCATCGACGCCCCCTTCCCCAAGCTGCTCCTCCCCGCCGACGCCCCCGTCGACGGCCGCGACGCGAGCGGCGCCTGGGAGGTCTCGGCCCTGGCGAAGGAGCTGCTGCAGATCCCCGGAATTGTTGAGATCGGCATCTTCCACGGCCTCAACGGCTCGCAGGCCGCCCAGGCCGGCAAGGTCGGCCTGGCGCAGAAGCCCATCGCCGCGTATTTTGGCATGGAGGACGGCAGCGTCAAGATGACCAGCGCGTGAGGCGGAGAGGAGGAGAGGAGAGGAGGAGCCTATGATTTAACTTTTGATTTAGAGCGATTTTGAATAGACAAAAGGAGTTCAAAAGGTCAACAACCAACAGAAGCTCAATTTCGTGATGGTGTTTACTACCATGTTGGTCTAATATGTTCAGGTGCATATTCAGTACATCGATATCGCTCTTCTCAGTAGACGCAGCTCCAAGCAGTCCTGTTCTCTGTTGCTGTCATCTCCTGGTATCTCTGGTTTTTCTCCCTATTATTTCAATCATCTTGCCCCCTTCATCTTCGTCACCTGGGACCCGTTACGTATTGTGCCCGAGACTACGTGACAACGAACAGGTACCAGTCGTAGTAGCCAAGAGAACAGCCAAACTGGAGTAGAAGTTGGTAGTCTATTTGTATCTGTATCCAATACCACTCTGGTGCAGCTGTTGTACAGGTCACATAGTCAACTTCAACCACGGCGATCTTGAAGTGGTAGTAATGGTGCGCTTCTCAGCACCCCTTTATAGGTGATAACAAAGAATACGCGACAGCGTGCTGCTTCAGAGGGGCTCTGGGCACACCAACCATGGAGCTAGCACTCACACACCCCTGAAAAGAATCGTCACAAATTTTCTAACGTGTATACTTCTTGTGTTTGATCCAAATGATGCGTCTATACATTACTCTCATAAAGCCATCAGAGTCGAGCAAGTTCCATCCAAGCGATGGTGTTGGGTACGTCATAAATCGACACCCAACTACATGTTTCCCCTCAACGCCAATGATATATATCCCCAAGGCAAAATTAGAAATATCTATGATTAATACAGGGCCGCGGCACAAAAAAGGGTTGGTATCAGGAAAGACAGGCTATCGAACACTGGAAATCGAAACACCTTTGTTCGTCTCGTCTTCTCAAGCCGCGCCGGCGAGGTTCTTGGTGTTGAGCTTGCCCCACCTCGAGCCGAGCGAGATCAGGAAGGAAACACCTGCGCCAGCGATAGCGAGGGCAAATGCAACCTTGAGGCCGTCCATGTAAGCTTGAATGACCCCCGGGACATCCTCGGGAGAGAAAGCGGTGCGGATCTGGGTGGCGCCAGTGAGGACGACGAGGTTCGGGTCGACGCCTGGGACGTTCTCGGCAACCTTCTTGAGGACGGTCATGAGGAAGCCCGACTGAGCGGCAGCGACGTAGAAGGCACCTCCCACAGTTTGGAAGACTGATGTCATGTTAGCGGCGCGTTCAAGGTAGATGGATTGGATCAACTTACAAAGCAGGACGGCGGTTGCGGAAGCCATGTCGGTCTCGCTGACGGTTCCCTGGACGGCGATGATCGGGACTTGGAAAGCTGCGCCCCAAGCAAGGCCGGCGAGGACCTGGTAGCCGATCCACTTGTCGCTGCCGGTGCCGATGTCGAGCGTGTAGATCAGGCCGGCGCCGACCGTGGCGATAGCGGCACCAACAACAAGAATCGGCGTGTAGTACCCAGTTGCCGAGATGGAAATGCCGGACGCGACCGTAGCGATGGTGACGGCGATGATGAGCGGCAGGTTGCGCACGCCGGACATGGTGGGAGAGGCATTGTCAACAGACTGGAAGTAAATGGGCAGGTAGTAGACCAGCACAAAGTAGGCACCGCCGAAGAAGAAGGCGTACGCGGACGAGATGTAGACTGTACGGTCGCTGATGAGGCGGGGCGCAATCATGGAGCGCTCACCCTGGTACCACTCCAGCACGATGAAGACAATGACGATAAGCCCGAAGCCGACGAGGAGGCCGATGACGACCGACGAGTTCCAGGGGTGGGCGTGGCCACCCCACTGCAGGGCAAGGAGGAACATGATGGTAGCGCCCATGATCAAAGCGGTGCCGATGAGGTCCATCTGAAGGAACTTCTCCAGCAGGCTGGCCTTGACGGGCACGGCCTGGGGCGGGGTGTGGAAGAAGAACAGGATAATGGCGGCAGAGACACCTCCGATGGGAAGGTTGATGTAGAAGCACCAGCGCCAGCTGACGTGGTCGGTGAAGGCGCCGCCGATAAGAGGGCCGATGACGGACGCGATACCGTAGGAGGCGCCGATGATACCGGTGAAGGTGGGTCGCTTGTCGGGCGGCGCGGAGAAGCCGATGATGGTGTAGGCGCCGGAGCCAATGCCTGCTGCACCAACACCAGCGATGGCGCGGCCGACGATGAGGGCAACGGAGTTGGGCGCAACACCGCAAATCAGACTACCAACCTCGAAGATGAAGATGGAGAGGAGGAAGGACGTCTTGAGCGGGAAGTACTTGTAGGCCTTGCCCCCTGTTCACGATGTTGTTAGTGGTGAAGTCGACAAGGAGGAAGAGGGAATCAAGCTTACATGTTGACTGGAAAGCCGCAACACACATGAAGAAGGCGGCTCCGTACCAGGATACTTGGTCCAGACCCTTGAACTCGTCGGTGATTTTGGGGATGGCGGTTGCGACGATGGTCATGTCGAGGGCGACGAGGAAGATGCTGAGGACGAGAGCAACAACGATGAAGGCAAGGAGCATGCCGGAAGGGTACTCGGCGTTTGCTTGCTCCTGGGGCTGGAACGAGCCGAGCTCTTCGTCGGTGCCAGTGCCGGGGTCCTCCTTCTTGACGGTGCCATCGTCGGCGAGCATGGACGGCGCCGGGGTCTTCTCCGGATCGGTCTCGGCCCCGCGGTCGTTGCGGTCGCGGGGTGTAACAAGAGTGCTTGTTGTTGATGTCATTGTAACGGTAGTAGGGCGTGATTGTGCGGTTGTCGTTGTAGGAATTAAGTTTTCTTGTCAGCGAGGTCCCTTTCTCGAGCGGGATCCTTCCTGGTCGAGGTCCAGGCTTGCGGGGGTTAGAGTTTGATGTCTCTGATGTGCGTGCCACAAGATGAAGCAAGAGCCATCCGGAGGGGAGGAACCGCGTTCTTTATGTATCTGGAAGACACCATTAATCGAGCGCGTAGTCAAGGTCGGACTTTGGGGAACGTTGACGCCGGCCCGCCGCTCGGAGGAAGGAGACTGACTGTAGACTGGAGACTGGAGACAGGCTAGGCAGATTTGTCTAGCTCTGGATGCAGCAGACGCAGTGACAAGTCGGCGTGGGTCATCCTCCGCGCATCATCCAAGACGGCAGAGACATTCTACGCGATGGCTCATCATGTATGGTGCAAGACTAATTAGGTACCATGTTGCATGAGCATAACGGTGACGCGGCGGTAGGAAGCCCAGCCAAGAGCAAAGCGTTAGGCTGGAGTGGTACATCAGCAGGAGTGTTTTCTTGGGGGGTCTCACCATCGGACGGCGTCATTGGTAAGCCCTATGGCGGCGATACATCGAGACCGAAGTGGACAATTAGGCCGTCTGATCGACTTGGGCGTTGCTGCTTGGTAACCACGACAGTCAATCTCCGCCGGCGTGCCGCATGTTAGATCTTGGAGTGCTTTCTTTGCGGCCAGGCGCCGCATCTCATGTCTGTCGTACTCGTTGACAGGGTGTGTATCTGGAATGTTCCGAAAAAGTCCGCAACATTACATCCCTTGCGGATATGGGACTCTCTCGGAGGGGATTCTGAGGCTCATGGCATCCCATAGGACTGCAGGGTACCACTTGCTTACGGTACAGGTACAGGCTGTGCCTTGTCTGATGGCGCAAGAGCTGCAGTTGCATCTGCATGGATGCCCGTCGCGCATGGTGCAGTACCGGTTCCGCCGACTCGGTGGAAGAAAAGGGACGCAACTTCGCAAGGCAACGCGCCAGTGCCAACCGGCGGAGTTTGAGCGAAGCGACGCGACGCGGTGGAAAGAGTCTGAGCCGACGGCACTTTTGGGGTCGATCCGGCACCAGAGGCACACGAGTACCTAGTGTACACTTGCGACCGCGCCTGGTCGGCTGTTGAATCCGTGTCTCTTGGTCCTGTTGGGAATAGCTCAGTTTCACGAGACATCCTCTTCGAGGGCTGCAGACGGATAAGGCTGCGCTTGCTGGCCACTCAAAGACGCCACATCATCAAAAGTTCAGCGCCAGCGCCCGTCGTGAGGCACCTCGGACCAATGTTTCCCATGTTGATTTGTAAAAACGGCCGTGTGTCTTTCTCCCCTGCCGGTGACTCGTCCGGGTTCTGCGGACTTTGCGCGGAGAGATTCGCACGAATACCCCGATGACGCGCGGAGACTAAATCGGTCACGCCCCGAGCCTATAGCTCGTTGGGCCGTTTCGTTAAGCTTATTCGTCTTCGAATTGGTGCCCGTCAGATGCGGTGGGGTTCGACCCTGAACGGACGGGAAGTAAGCTTGTTCAAGAAGCATTGCTCGGCGTTCGAGAGTCCATGATGACCAATGCACTTGAGCACGTAATACCACGTAGGTCGGTTTGCGTCGTCAACGATGATTCCGTGCGGGCGCGATCGACTTCCGACAATGTGGGAAAGGCATGTCGTAAAGCCGGTGAATGGCATCTCGGGGGCGTCTGTCTGTGCGAGTAAGCTGAGAACGCCAGAACACAAAGGCATGATTCACTCGCCGACTCACTGGAGTCGACGCTCGAGTCGGGTCGAGGCACGAGAGCAAGGGGGCCGTCTGGCCGTCACGAGTGGCTTCGGGACGCAGACTGCGGGCTAAGGTCAGAGCGAACCCATTGATTCACGATAATGCCGTCCAGACCCGGAAATAGGAGTTAGTCGGAGAGGCTCAGAGAAGCCAGCAGGCCGTGACGATCCGAGAACCTGGCAGGCCCTGCAGGTAGGCTCGCTTCCATGAGGACGGACCCGAAGAGAATTCCGGGTGCTGCTAGGAGAAGCGTGTCTGCTGTCAACGCCAAGGGGGTCCAAGGTCCAAAGAGGGGGCGCTTGGAAGGCACGAGGGTCGTTGGTGACTCCCTTGCGTGCCAATGTTTCCGTCGCACGTGTCGGTCAGATTTGCCGCACTCAGATTTACGAGAGATGCAGGTGAGATTAGGTAACGACGGAAAGAGCAGATGATGATAACTAGGTAGGTACCTCAACAGGTACTCACGAGGGTACGGGACTTGAGGTATTGCTACTAGACCTATTTGAGCAGGAAGGAGAGGGATGAAAGACACCAGGACAAGTCCAGATGTACTACTGATACCGGGCAGCCGGGCAACCCGAGGGAAGGTGCAGACGATAGGCAGTGGAATGGGATTGGGAATGGGAACGTACTACCCGTACCTACCTCCCTATGGGAATCGTGTGCAGCAGGTACCGTAAGAACAGCAAGAGCCACCACCACCCGCGAGCACAGGTCGTAAATCTGCCTCGATTGTGCCCTACCGCGCTATACCTACTTAACTGGGGATTATCCAATCAAAGTAGCTCCGGTCCCTCCATGATGGCTCGAAATAGATGGGAAGAAAAGGGTGAGTGGGTGACAACCAGCCTGGCGGAACGCCGCCGTCCTCCCCACCACCACCGCATCACGTCAACCATCTGATTACCAAACTCCGCCAGCATCCGCATCCGCATCTGCATCCATTCGGTGTATTACCGTTTCCCTGGATTCACGCTCGGCTGCCAAGGTGATCCAACCCGTGCAACTGGTAGTAGGTGTTTAGGCGCTAGGTACGATGTTTCACTTGGGACGGTGGTACAACCGGAGCAATGCATCCAGACCGACGGTAATCCTCTTCATCCTCCAACATGGATGCAGATGCTTACGTGGGATGAACACGCTCCGCCGCCCCCATCCCGGACTCGGTTCGGCTCACGTTTCCTCCCGTCCTTCGTCCGCGAACTTGGGTGGACTCGAAGTCCAGTTGCAGGCCCATCTACCCGGCAAGGCTCCTGCCGTGTCTTGGGGGCCAATGGTCGCGCTCATATAAGAACAGAGCCAACCGCATTTCAGGCTGAACATACATACATACATATCTACCTAGGCAGTACACTCACTACCTGGTGTCGGCCAAGTGTAGGCAGCAGCAACCTGGGTGCCCGGCGGCGCCCTCGTTGCGTTCGGTCAGATGCCTCTCTGCAGTCTCCGGGTTCGTCTCAACATGAACTGCATGTTCGGGAGAAGTACCCATCATCCATCATTCACCTTAAGATGACTCCAGTTTTCGTCCCTCCGTCCTTGTCCCCCTCCATCTCACGTACCTCCTATGTATCCCAGACTCAGACCTGTCTCCAGGCCTGTCTAGGAGCGCTCATCTTAGCGAAGACGGGAAACATGAAGTCTCCTATGTCCGGTATAACTCGCCATGCTGTGTGCCTCTGTTCTCCTGAATACCGCATGGGGTGATACCGAGCATGTGCAACTTCCCCGCAGCTTCCAGCTGGCACAGGCACACAGGCAGGTAGGTCATTGGGTTCCTTCTCCTGGACGGCCTTCATCCCTCTCGTCTTTCCATCACCACCTCACATCTTCGCCAAGTGCTGCTTGGCGAAGGATCCTGCCATCTGACATGAGGCGGTTTACTCCAGATTTGGGGATGGCCCGTTAGGATTGATTCTCCGGAATGGATGCCGACCCTGCCTTCAGTGTTTGGACGGATGGAGCGATGCGATTGGACCTGCGAGTATATACCTAGGCTTCGGGACGTCGGTCAATCCAAGATCAAGATTTCGCACCGTTTACCTCACTGTAAAGGTCGCTGTATTTTCTGTGATTTCAGTGGTGCCTTCCCCGTCGCGACACTGCGCCCAAAAGCACTGGTACCCACTGTCCTGCCGTTTTCCACCGCTAACGACAGCTTCAGGCTGCAACCACTTCAACCACCTACATCACTGCTCCGTCCCTCCCTTCATCGGATCGGATTGACTTCGCAAAGACCAGAGAAGCATGGCGGACGCTGCGCCACAGCCCAAATCCATTCTTCGCGGTCACAAGGCTCAAGTCCACGCCCTCAGGTTCATTCGCGGCAATGAGCGTCTGGCCAGCGGAGATGCGGATGGCTTCGTCGTCCTCTGGGACCTCACCATCATGCGCCCGACGGCCGTTTGGCGCCCGCACGAGAACGCCATCCTGGGCATCCAAGGCTGGGGAGCGAATCGCATCATAACGTGAGTGTTTCCGAGCCGTTTTCCGAGATGCTTTCTCTCTTCGTTGTTGCAACTTGGCTCCTCTGACTCCTGTGTAGGCACGGCCGGGATCACAGGCTCGTCATCTGGCAGCTGGGCCGCGAGGATGAAGCCCCTCTCAGCAAGAAGCTGCCCCTCGACGACACGCCAGAGCCCAGGCCACAGCCTCGAATTCTGCACACGGTCCAAGTCAACACCATGAATTTCTGTTCGTTCGCGTCGTGTGTGCCCCGCGCCGGCGACGACAACGCATCTGAGACGGCCGGCTTGCTGCTGGCCGTGCCAAACACCCTGGCTTCGGAGTCGGTAAGTCCGCCACACCGGCTCCCCTCTACACTATGTCCGGGCCCTAAGCCCGGCATCCACCGGCGCGCGTCTTCGGGTGGACTTCACCTGCATGCGAGAGACCCTTCGAGACCCCCCCGAATAGGAACCTAACCCGTGAGCCGCGGCAGGTCGACATTTACGAGATACCGTCGCAGAGGCGCATTCACACTGTCAAAACCAGCGATAAGAATGGCATGGTCATGGCCCTGGCCCTACTGTACCTTGACGGAAACTCGTCTACGACCTCCTCGGCCAATAGCAGCCGCAGCATCTTGACCCTCGTTACCGCCTACGAGAACGGCCTGGCAACGGTTCTGCAGCTTGATCCCTCTGGAACATGGAACACTGTCTACTCGTCCAGGGTCCACCAGCAGCCCGTTCTCTCGCTCGACGTCGTCGCGGACCATGGATGCTTTTTTACCTCTGGTGCAGACGCCGTCGTGGCGAAGCACCCGCTTTCCGGCAGCCCTAACTCCGCCGTAGACGAACAGCCGGTCCAGGAACCGCTGAAGATCTCCAACACCAAGCACTCCGGCCAGCAAGGCTTGCGCGTACGGGACGACGGCCGCATATTTGCGACTGCGGGGTGGGATTCTGCCGTCCGCGTCTACTCTTCCAAGACCCTGAAGGAGGTGGCGACCCTCAAATGGCACGAGGTCGGATGCTATGCTGTTGCCTTAGCCAGCGTCGCCGCCAGCGATCCTACGGCGGTTGATACCCGAACAGGGGCTTCAAGCGAACCCCACGAAGCGCCGCCGCGCGATCTCGTCTCCCGCTCAGGTCCATTGAGTGTCAAGGACAGGCGCATACTCGGGGCGCAAACCGCTCACTGGCTAGCCGCTGGGAGCAAGGACGGCAAGATTTCCCTATGGGATATTTTTTGATGACGTCTCAGATGGCTTAGCGCCCCTCCCCTTATGGAATATCGGCACCTAGGTTGCTAGGCTTCTTTGCAGTAGTGTCGTTGTCCATTATCCCTTGGGTGAGAGCTACTGCGACGGTCTGCGTCTAGTGCGGAGGCTAAGAGTATCGACACGGGCATCGCCCTTTCATATGTTGTTTATCACCTAGGGCTTATGCTTGCGCATTCGGGAACTCGGTTGCCGTTCAAGTCGGCCTGCGGTCGAGCGTTCCGCATAGCATACGTCGGCTCCGCATCCCTGATGGGCAGGACGTCTACACTACGGCCCTACAGGATCGTGGCCCTAGTATCCGTAGTCCTGGCCTCGACTCATCGAGCCGCTCCTTCTCGAGTGCTAGCAGATTAATGCCCCATTGGTCCAGCAGTGTACGAATTCCTAATTGAGGGATGTTTCCGTAGAGAAATTGGCAGTCAAGCAACTATACAGCCCGTGCGGCTCCGAAAGTCCCTCTTTTAGCTGACGTGAGAGTGAAGGAGGTGGACCTACATCGTGGCGTTCCTTCAACGACAACCCCTGCCATTCAGGCGGCTAAGGTGTCAATGGACTAGGCCCAGTAAATGGACGCAAACCGAGTTCAATCGATGAATGATGGACCGCATAGGAAATCCGGCCGAGATCGCTATGGAGGAACCCCGAGGATATGCGGGCGACCGTGGAGAGCGCTTGTTTGTCCCTCGGTGCTCCACCGATGCAATGTGACCTCGAGCATCCAACTGCATGCGTATAAGAAGCCAGCTCCCAGCTGGCCGTTACTACTTCTTGGTTAGGTTCGCCATTCAATCTACTCATCCCTCGTCTCTTCCCATCCAGGCCTGAAAAAAACAGCGTTGCAACCGTCCCATTCGCATAGACGCTCGAGAAAGACTGCCAAGATGTCGTTCACCGGCGAGGAATACAAGAACGTTGCCGCGCAGGGCATGAACGCCTACGCCGCGCCCTCGCTCTTCCAACCTCACAAGGCTCGCCAAGCCATCCGAGATGCCCACGAGAAGAAGATTCCTCCTCTGATGTGCTACTACTCCGGC
>WIGM01000352.1:0-26274 GCA_014235935.1 Colletotrichum musicola | reverse complement strand
AAACCCGCCGGCCGCAGTCACGCCTCCACCTGCATCTGCATCCAAACCGCCCGGACAGTCAGAGGCAGACCTGCTGTCTCTTCTTCAGAGCATCATCAACTCATTGCCCAAGGCAAGCCCTGATAGTGGATACGGCAGCGCCCTGGCAGCAAGGGACTCTGGGGCTTCTGGCAACAATGCGCCCCCAGGTCCTGGAAACGGCTACGGCGATGGCGGTCTTCCCGACCCGGGACCCGGACCTGTCGTCCCACCCAGTGGGCTCACCGGCTACGACTCTGGGAAGCGAGAAGTGGCAGGCCGGAGCATGAAGCGGAGCCGGATCATAGGACGGCGTGTGGTCCCCGAGTACGACGGCGTCAAGTGTAGTGGAGCTGACGGAGGCGACGACGATTGCGTTGCCGTAAGGACTTGAAGTTGCTGGAGTTCATGTTATCTGGGCGTTACTGAATGTATGAGTTATGATCAGTGAGCATGTTATCAGGGCAGTACAGGTTTGACGGATACAGGCCAGCATAGCATATTGCCTGCATTCGGGTAATGTAATTGATTGCAATTGGAAGTCTCGTTGTGCCCCACCGTGCCCGGATTGATGAAGTTGATCACAGAGGTGGAGGATGGCGATGAACGGTAGTGATGGACCCATAGTGATGGACGATGTGATGGGTGATGGTGATAAACGGCAGATGACAATTGCTGGTCGCTTGAGGGTGGATCAGCGTGGGCAGTTTGCGGGTCACCTACCAAGCCATGCCACCACATCAGCATCCGGCCCTGCATCGTCTTGAAGATTGTCTTGTTGAATTCATGCCGTCTATAGAGTCGTCGTTAATAAATGTCTCTCCAAAGTCATCATCCAGCTGTGCGTGTCATGACATGGCGCCTAATTCTCCCCATCTACTCGGGCTCCTCTCCTCTCCCCCGGATCTGTCGCCAGACGCGCTCTACCTTGGGTTCGTCGCCGGGTGGGTTTGTTTCTATGCCTTGTTCTCCTCCTTGCCCCATCTCTGGGTCTCGTCGCCGCCGGTCCAGTCCTTTTCGACGTAGCCCAGTTCGCTCTTGACCTTGAGCACCGTCTGCTTGTCGCCCGTGTTCTTGCCGATGTTGTCGCTGCAGTCCGTTTGTCAGTATACACCACATAAACTCTGGAGGATCAGGATACTGACCTGATCTTGATGGCTGGCCTGCCGTTCGCGGAGCTCAGCTTGATGACGATGTTGAGCGGGACGGACTTGGTGCCCGTCTTGAGGTGGGTGAAGTCGTTGGTGAGGAAGGTGCCGACGCCAAAGGTGGGCGTGAAGCCGGCGGCCTCGGAGATGGCCTTGTACTCGAGGCAGCGCTCGATGTTGAGGGAGTCCGAAAAGACCATGGTCTTTGCGTCCTTGATGTTTTGGCCGTCGTAGTAGTCGCGCAGCATCTTGACGTAGTCGGCCGGGTCGCCCGAGTCCTGCCGCACGCCGGCGAAGAGCTGCGCGTAGGTCATGGCCGAGCCGTCCGGGTTCCTGAAGTCGGGGGACTCGGAGCCGTCGACGGCGCGGACGGGCTGGCTGAAGGAGCGGAGGAACTCGCTGGTGCCGAAGGTGTCGGTCAGGGCGATGCCGAGCTTGCCGCCGAAGCAGCCGACCCAGTAGCGCAGGGCGAGCTCGGTGGCGGCCTTGTAGTCGTCGTGGATGGCGGCGATGCCCATGAACCACTCGTGCGCGACGGTGCCGACGGGCGGGATGCCGAAGCGCATGGCGAGGTGCACGTTGCTCGTCCCCGTGAGCTTGCCGGAGAAGCCCTTCTTCTCGGCCTCCTTGCTGGCCTTGACGAGGCCGCGGAAGACGAGGGCCTGGGTGTGGTAGTCCCTGCGGCGGCGGGTGCCGAACTCGGAGAAGGTGCATCCCGCCTCGAGGAGGCGCAGCCCCTTCGAGAATGCGAGGTCCTCCTGGCCGTCGTAGCTCCAGTCCGTGTCCATGAAGCGGAAGTAGGCCTCGGAGGTGAGGGCGAGGAGGGGGATCTCGTAGAGGATGGTCTCGAGCCAGGAGCCCTTGATCTCGACGTGGAGGTCGCCGATGTCCGAGTCGGCGCCCGTGTCGGCGGCGACGGGGTGGAAGGTCGCGACGGCCTGCTCGCGCGGGTGCAGGCGGAACTCCTTGAGGAAGTTGACGTACTCGTCGTTCAGGTAGGTGCAGTGGGTCTTGAGGAAGCGGTACTCTTCGTCGGAGAGGGAGATGTTGCCGAGCTCTGGGTCGCGACGGGTGGTCAGTCGATCGCGTCGCATGGCGGGGTTGGGGGTTGGAGGGGTTGTTTGGAGGGGCACCACTCACTTCGGATCTGCTCCTGCAGCCAGTTGAAGGCGGCCCGCGACAGGCGCTTCTCGGGGGTGCGGTTCGTGAAGGCGTAGGTGACGGGAACGTCCTTGAAGTACTTGAAGACGGCGCATTGCATCGTCAGCTTGTAGAGGTCGGTATCCAGGAAGGATATCACGCCCTCGGGGAAGGGTGACGAGCTGTTGAAGTCCATTTTGCGCTCGGTCGTGTGTGTTTGTGTGTGTTTTGGAGAAGTTTCTGCAAGGTGCGAAATCGGGAGCGCGATCGTGACAAATGCGAGGCGCCGTTGTTCAGTGGCCCCAGTGCCCTACCTATGCGGGTGTCAGCCGAGGACGACAGAAGGGACGCCGGGCGAGAGAGAATATGACGGACGACAGAAAAGACTATGGATGACAGAAGAGACGACAGTGGTGACGGACGACAGCGACAGTGACAATAGTGGTGAGGAGTGTTCCCTCCAAAGATCGGAGAGGAGGGAACCTAAGGGAGGGAGGGGGAGGGGTAAGAAATGCAGGTGGATGACGAATCGGCGGGACTCGGCAAGCAGAGATGGGAAGCTTGAATGCAAGCAGCTGAGATGTGGTCCAGGGGGATGCGTTCCAAGGAGCGACCTACCCTGACCGTCTGAGACGAAACTGATTGATAAGTGGGATACCGTGGCATGGCATGGCGGGCATGGCAGGGTTCCATCAAGGACTTGTGACTCCAAGAGAGCGGGGGCAGAGGGACCTAAGAGGCTGAAGCTTATAGGGAAGAGGCTTCAATTTGCTGATCAGAATGTATGGGAAAAGAGACTATGTGTGGATTACAAGTCTTCTCTTCTTATCTTGTGGCTTGACTGGCATAGCGATGGCAGGGTTGCGAGGTTTCGATGCGACTTTTGGTTGTCGCAGTTGACGCTTTCCGTCTCTGAGAATGAGGGGCAACGGGCCACGCCGTGATTTGTATCGGTGCATGCGTCACCTACCTAGGGAGGGTACTTCCTATGTAAGCAATTTGCATCCGAACACAGCATTATAGCACAGCGGCCGCCCAGCATTAAGATATGCTATGCATCTATAGTACGTACTACCCGCCTGATATGTACCTATGCACTATAGAGTAGGGGTCCTGTCCAGCCACAGCAGCCGGCCGCCATGACGCGTTAGTGGCGCCGTTTGCACAGTGGAAAACAGCAGGCAGCTCCAGCCTCGGCAACGATATAAAACTCTAGCTGTCCAGAAGAAATCTTTCATAATCAGACAACAGAGAAAGTATGCTTCTCTCTACCCA
Organism: Colletotrichum musicola; assembly: GCA_014235935.1. Taxonomy (NCBI): domain Eukaryota; kingdom Fungi; phylum Ascomycota; class Sordariomycetes; order Glomerellales; family Glomerellaceae; genus Colletotrichum; species Colletotrichum musicola. Next base: position 22,693 of record WIGM01000352.1, on the reverse strand, counting down.
GGTACCTACCGAATTCCACGTTCCTACTGCATCACTCTCTCAGCGCTCTCCAGTGTACCTAGGCCTTGGCGCTCTCGTCTCGTCCTCTCAGGTGCTCCCGTTCGGCGGGGTGGAGGGGCAGGCATGGAAGCACAGACCACACCTTAATTCTCGCAGTTTCCCCCGAACGCCGACAAATTTTTTGGCAGATCCATTGCTGCTACGGATTTTTTTTATTTTTTTATTTTATTTTTTTGGGCTTCCTCTTCGAACCGGCATAGAGGCACCAAACCACCACCGCGAACATCGTCAGCCTCGCGACTCTCCCCTCGACAACCCACCCGCCCGCCGTCTCATCATCACCGATCCGGCAACGATAAAATTCAATTGAACCCTCTCCTCACCCTTCCGACCGAGGCCTCGAGGCCAAACACATACCAAAGATGGACCTCCACCGCTGCCGCTTCGTCCCCTACCCCCCCTCCGCCATCAACGCCCTCGCCTTCTCCCACCCCTCCGCCCGCACGAAGCAGCACGCCGCCCTCTCCCGCCTGGCCGTCGGCCGCGCCAACGGCGACATCGAGATCTGGAACCCCCTCGCCGGCGCCTGGCACCAGGAGACCGTCCTCCGCTCCGGCGCCGACCGCTCCGTCGACGGCCTCGTCTGGGTCACCGAGCCCGACGAGGACCTCGGCGGCAGCGCCAACCAGACCATCCCCGGCCGCTCCCGCCTCTTCAGCATCGGCTACACCTCCGCCGTCACCGAATGGGACCTCGCCGCCGGCCGTCCCGCCCGCCACGCGAGCGGCCAGCACGGCGACATCTGGTGCCTCGCCGCCCAGCCGCCCGCCTCGCCCTCCGACCCCGTCACCCGCCTCGTCGCAGGCACCATCGACGGCGTCCTCGCCCTCTACTCCATCGAGGACGGCGACCTCCGCTTCCAGCGCCTGCTCGTCAAGTCCCCCACCAAGAAGGCCCAGATGGTCAGCATCGCCTTCCAGTCGCGCCACGTCGTCGTCGTGGGCTGCTCCGACTCGACCCTCCGCGCCTACGACATGCGCAACGGCTCCATGCTGCGCAAGATGGCCCTCGGCGCCGACCTGGTGGGGGGAGCGAAGGACATCATCGTCTGGAGCGTCCGCGTCCTGCCCTCGGGCGACATCGTCTCCGCCGACTCGACGGGGCAGGTGTGCTTCTGGGACGGCAAGACGTACACCCAGATGCAGCGCATCCAGAGCCACAGGCAGGACGTGCTCAGCCTCGCCGCCAGCGCGGACGGCACCGCCATCATGAGCGGCGGCATGGACCGCCGCACGGTTCTGTACAAGAAGACCTCGGGTGCTAATGGTGCGAGATGGGGCAAGGTCTGGAGCAGGAAGTACCACGAGCACGACGTCAAGGCCATGGCCTCGTTTGAGAGCGCAAAGATGAGCGTCGTCTTGTCGGGAGGTGAGCGTTCACACTCCTTCCTGCATCAGAAACTGTACTAACTAGATACATCTTCCAGGCCCCGACGCTTCCCCCGTCGTCCTCCCCCTCAAGGAACTCGGCCGCGAGAACCACCGAACCCTCCCCTCCCTCCCCCAGACCCCTCCCCTCGCCAGCGCCCCCTCCGCGCGCCTCCTCGTCAGCTGGTGGGACAGGGAGGTGCACGTCTGGAAGCTGCAAAACTCCTTCGACGGCCTCTACGGCGCTTCTGGCGACGACGTCGCGGACAAGGACCTCGACAAGAACCGCAAGCTGCTCAAGACCATCCTCGTCAAGGGCGAGTCCAACATCACCTCCGCCGCCGTGACGGCCGACGGCTCCCTCCTCATCGTCTCCACCGCCACCGCCGTCAAGGCCTTCCACCTCCGGCACGACGGCAACCCCGCCAAGCCGTCGGACGTGAGGCTCGCCTCCGTGTCCGTCCCGGAGCCCCTGGCCTCCGGCGGCGCGAGCAAGGTCCTCGTCTCCCCCGACGGGGCCTGGATCGTCGCCGTCCAGGACGGCTCCAAGACTCTGGTCGCAGCCGTCTCCCGCGACGACGACAACTCCATCGCGATCCAGAATCCCCGCGTCGCGAACCGCCTCCGCCGCAACATCCCCAAGCACCAAGCCCTCGGCGGCCTGGGCAACTACGAGAGGAGCATCGCACACCTCGCCTTCGCCCCGGACAGCCGCATGCTCGCCGCCGCCGACCTGGCCGGCTTCGTCGACACCTGGATCCTCTCCGACGCCGCCCCGGAGGAAAACGCTTCAGATAGCGAAGACTCCTCCAACGAGGACGAAGAAACCGCCGCCTCCGCAGGCGAGGCCCGCTGGATCCGCAACCCCAACGCAGCCCTCCTCCCCAAGCTCCCCGCTCCCCCGGTCGTCCTCTCCTTCTCCCCTTCTTCAGAGGAGCCGACCTTGGTCGCGGTGACGATCTCCTGGCACATCCTCGCCTTCCACCCGTCCACGGGCTCCCTCACCCCCTGGTCCCGCCGCAACCCCCTCTCGCGCCTCCCCGCCACCATCCGCGACACGCGCGACCTGGCCAAGGGCTTACTCTGGCAGGGCCCCCGCGCCTGGATCTACGGCGTTTCCTTCTTGTTCATGCTCGACCTCTCCCTCGACCTCTCCCCGCCCGCGTCGTCCACCACCGACCCCGAAACGGCCCTCGTCCACGCCTCCTCCTCGCACGGCACGAAGCGCAAGCGCAAGGGCCCCGACTCCGGCGCCGGCGCGCGCATGGCCGTCGGCTCCATCGTCCCCGCGCAGGTCGACAGGCTGGTGGGCTCCAAGGCGGGCAAGCAGTGGCACGACGACATTGAAAAAGCCACCTCCGCCGAGGCAGACGCGATGGAGATCGACGGCGCGGACGCCGACTCCGCCTCCGACTCGGACTCGGAAGAAGCCCTCGAGAACCTCCGGAACCAGGACACCCAGACGGAGGAGGGCGCCGACGGCAAGACCCGCTGGTGGTACACGTACAAGTACCGCCCCATCCTCGGCCTCGCGGCCCTCTCCGCCTCCTCCTCCGGAGATGGCGCGGAGCAGCAGCCCCTCGAGGCGGTGCTCGTCGAGAGGCCGATCTGGGAGGTGGACCTGCCCGAGCGGTACTTTGGCGCCAACGAGTGGGAGAGGTAGAGAAGCTTGTCTAGGGTGAACGCTAGGGCAAGATTACTGGGTGAGGCGAGGCGTACGTCGTCTTCTCGGCGGGTCTCTCGCCCATTTCCCGATATGAAAGGTGGTACGGAGGGACCTCGACGAGCAGACGCCCAGTCTGCTCACACAATCTTCCCCCCCCCCCCCCTCCCTCGCTCTGCCCCCTCCAGAGAAAGGAAGCGAAAGCGCTCGTCATCACTCCCACGTCCCCATCTTTCCAGTGTAGAATAAGCAATGTCGTCGGGGTTAAGATGTTAGTCATCACGAAATATGCAAAGAGTTGGGAGGAAGCAGATAGGAGGAAGGAGGGCCACGCAGGCCCGCACCGGAAGCCGCAGCACGCAGGGCCACGCACGCAAATTTCCTGCCTCTTGGCGGTGTGTGAGAAGGATTCTTTCTTGGCCCGTTAATCGGCCCATTTACATGTTGTATCTTTGGTTTTAGTTGGTTCTTGTTTTTTTGTACCCGGAAGGGACGGTATAGAAAAAGTTTGATCGAAATCCATAATGTTGTTCATCGTATGAGTACCGGTAACCCGCTTGACATGCCACTCGGATGGGAATGAGATGAGCTGTTGAGCTGTTTGCTCGACGACTGGATACCACGACCCTCGCTCGAGGGATGAGATGCCTCCACGCCTAGGTAGTTCGGGACGACAACGACGTACACGTCTCTGCGCTCCCAGCCGACTCGAGATGTGAACCACGTCGCCAACGCCCCAGGCAACCCAGGCAAAGCTTGTTCCGTTGACACAAAAGCCCGCCCCCGTAATCCCCCTCCCAACCCCCAACGTGTCCCCCGATGATGACAACTCCTCATCAGATATTGGCTGTCCTCTGCCCCCATGGTCCGTGATGGAGGTACCGACTGGCCTTTCTCTCGGTGGAATTAATCCTCTTCCTGCCGTCATCGGTGGTCGTTCGTAACCCCAGGACACGAGAAACTCTACCACGCCCGTCGTCATCAAGCTTACGACTTTAAGCTTCAACCTCGCTTTTGACAAGCTTGACACGCCGCCCAACCCCCCCCTACCTCGTGGTCTATCCATCCGGGCATCGTCCATGCACAGACGCGAGTCACCATCGACGCCGACGGCCTCTCCGTCCGGTCGTATTAGTCTCAAAAGCCTCAAACCAGTCGTCGATCTGACGGGTCCGGCTGTGGAAGGAACAACAAGACCTCCCCCACGATCCCGTGATAGCACGCCCTCCTTCCGGGTCGTTCTACAACACGACAATGGACAGTAACAAGAGTCAGGCGCACATGCGCCGTCTGCGCGGTAAAGCCTCATCTCGACGATCAGTGACTTTAACGCGTACGCCAAGCGGCATCGAATATCCGCTTGGCGTCGTGGCCTAGGTGGGGGCGAATCCGTCAAGCACCCAAGCCGCCGTCACCGCCATCCTCCCACCGGGAGAAGTCTAGAGATGCTCCAGCTTAGTCACTCGCGTTGACAGTGATGCCCGGAGACAGGACGACAGGACCAGGGTCCGGGGCGGGCGATGAGGCTATCCACATGCTGAAGGAACTTTTCCAAGGACCAAACACCTTAATATCTCCAACGAGCCAAGCGACAAGATGCCAGCCAGTAGCCGCGAGCGGGTGTCGTGCGCACTGGCACGCTAACACTAGCCCAACTAGTGAACCCGAGGTCTGGTCTCTCTCTGAAGTCGATCTACCGGGATGGGCAGGAACGGAAGGGTCGCAGGGTACGCGCGTCCCGGTCTAGTTTCTCTGGACGCCCCCCTCCTCTTCCCTCCTTCGCAACGACAACTGGCTGGGTGAGACCCGCCAGCCAGCTCGGGATGGCTTGGAGCAAGGCCGAGGGACAAAAACGAGATCGACGGACGCAAACTTTTGCCGTGTTGTCGCGGTGGGATGAACAAGACCACTGGGCCGGTCCCGTGACTACTGCTACTGGGGCAGACACCCGATAATTTGCACCACGAAGCGCGGCTACCGTACCAGTAACCACAAAAGGCCCCGGAAACTTGGGGGCGGGTACCGTGCTGTGGACATCGCCAGAAACAAAGAGGAAAAGGAAAGTTGGGACGACCGTCCGTCATCTCGACGTTGGGATCGTGACCTCCCGGTTTCACAGATGGGAGGAAATGGCCAAATGGGGGCCAAGAAATCGTTGGATCGTCGTGTAAGGCGCGGGGGTAGTACGTGGCCGAGGGCGGAATTTGATATGATTGATCCTCAGGTTCTGGTTCTGGATAGACGACACATCTTCAGGATGCGAGTCGAAATCTTGGCACTGGCAACAACGCCGGTATGCCTGCTTGTCTGCAAAATCTCGCAGGGCAGAATCCGTCCTCTCATTAAGCTGTTCGCGTAGCTCGGAGTCCGGCTGTGGTTCCCAGGGCACTGAACGAGTCCAAGCCATACCTGGATCGTCAGTCGGGCTATGCCGACCCGGACCAGGCGCCTCTCCATGCATTCAATGCCTGCATCTCTCGGAGTCGGGGTCGGGGTTGGGCGGCCACCACGTTAGGACTCGTAGAGGCGGTAAAGAGTCGTTCGTCCCATCGTGTAAAGTGTCTTCAGCAGCAAGACACCACACACGCGGCCGTTTCCACTTGGACGTTTCGTTTCCATCTTGCGCCCAGCTGCCCCAAAATCAAGGCCTGCTAATTGACGTCTGCCTCGCCAATACGCTGAAGCCAACAAAACGAATTGGAAATTGGCTGACTCTCTCTGCGAATGTATGGACGGGAGGTGGGAGAAGATTGCTGTATTGTGGCCGTGAACGATGCAGGGCCCCTTGGCAACTCTGCCGAAAGCCGACGTGGACGAAGTAGTGAGCGGTTTCTGTGGCCCGAGAAGCTTGGGCTCAGCTGCCCCTTGCCCGGCAACTCTGCTCTCTAATTTGTGAATAAGGCGCGAATGGGGACAAGCCCGTCGGTCGCTGCGGTTTTTCTGGCAGTTCGAGACGAGGAGGACTGCAGTCTGGAGTGGGGTGGCAACGGGTTTGGAACAACACGCAAGCCACCATTGGGAGAGCCGACGTGAGACAAGGTAGATGACGCGTCACGGAGCCGCTAAGACCCACGCCCGGGGGGTCGGCGCATTGCCCTTTCCACCCAAATAGGTATTGTGCTGTACCGTACGGATCCCGAGCACCTCAGCAGCGACAGCGTAGGGCCACCCAGAACAAAGCTATCGTGGTCGTCGATCAGGGCCTCCAGGGCCTCCATCCCAGGGCTTTGGGGCTCTGGAGAAGGGTCTCAAGGGCCATTTTGGACTTGTCATTTGGAATCCCCGGGAAGGTGGACGCAACCGCAACCGCAACATAAGACCCCTGCTATTGTTGGCGATGGAACCAGCATGTCGAATTGTCGATACCAACCTGCCAAGAGTTGGTGATAGTTGATTGCGGACACTGGTGTCAGAATGCCTACGTACGATTCGCATCCAGTTGATGGCACCGCCGGGCGGATCAAGCACGCGCGGCCGGTTGCTCCTTTCACGTTCGGCCTCTGCTTCAGCACGTCGCCCTCTGACTCGTAAGCAGTTTTGCTGTCGAGCATACAGTGTATGTGTATGTGGTATAGTGTATCACTGGAACAACCAGACTGGTTCATCTCTTCAAAGTCAATCGCTCCGGCTGGCCTCCTGGTGCAAAACGGGTGACTCGCGAGGCAAGCTTGAGGTTGAACGAGACGTCTGTACCAGCCTTGTTGGGTGGGCACTTGACTTTGCGAAAACGATAGACGAGCCCGTCAGTTGACGCAAGTCCACGTAACAGAGCAGAAGATTCGACGTGGGATCAGACTTGGATCGGCCGAGAATCTCTTGGGATTGGAGAGCTTATCACTCATGGTTCAGGGCGGCCGCTAGAAGATTTCGGGAACAACTGACCCGCCGAAGGAGCTCCAGGAGTCGCAAGTCATTATGCCTGCGTAGGGCAGGTGTACGTGTACGAACTGCACTGCTTGTTGGTTTTGTCTCGTTGATGCTAGACTTTGGTGAGGAGGTGGTAGGTGCCCAGGTGCCCTAGCAGCAAAAGCGGACGAGGCTATCGACAATCCCACCGGGCTGAGTCTTGCAAGTTGTGCCTCATCTTCAGCCGGAGAGTCTAACGAATGGCGAACGAATGCTCGGTGAGGTCCGCGAAGAAGCAGCTGCGGGGACGAGGGAAACGTGGCCAGCTAAATTGGACTCGTCAATATGCGTGGACGGACCGGAAGAGACCAGGACGGGGAGGGGAAAACGAGGCTGAGCGGGAGGCGAATGAGGCAGAACCTTGGACCCCCCGAGGGGTTTCGACGACCAGGAGGAGGACCCGAGCACTACTTCTGACGTGCGGTACCTGACTGAAGTTGATTGCAGATGGCCGTCAAGCCCCTGCCGCGCCTCTGCCGATGGGAGCGCGGGGCCAATGGGAGATGAGGCAAAGAAAAGAGAGTGTAAAATAGAGGTTGTCGCACTACCCGTAAGCTTTTTCTCTGCGTCGGGCGGGCGCGCCGCGTACTCGTGCGAAAGTAACCTGAGCCAATTTGTGCTTAAGTTGTGTCGTAATCCGTGGTCGTCTCGTCGCCGCCGGTCTTCTTCGTACACCACCGGACTGGCTTGGTGGTTTGGCTGGTACGGCTAGCAGCATCCGCCGGGCACTAGCCACACTTTGAACTGTCCCAGGTCGGAGGGGGAGAGTTTTAGGGGTCCCCGCAGGCAAAAGAGCAGACGCGAAAGAAGCGAGGTGGTGTGCTGAGGGGACCGTCACGGGGATGACCAATGTTTGACTGGTCGGCAGGCCGGGGACTGGCTTGGAGCAAACGTCCCCATCACGAGGGGCCAGTCAAGGGGCGCGTCTATTTTTCGAGCGAAGTCTGAAGTGGCCGTTGGTTTGATGATCGGGTGGTCTCACATGGGCGATCCCCGTGGCTCGAGATGTCGTGCTCGTCTTTCGCCGTGTGGTATTTTGTGGCAGTCTACCACCGGGTGAGCTGTGGCTGGATTGGCACCGGTACTTACTGGCAGATGCGGCGAGGACGGGGCGGGAGGAGACGACGCACTCAGAGACAAATGGCAATGATGTGCAGAAGCGGCGAGGAGCAGGAGGACCGGATGGGCGATGATTGGCGATGGCTCTCGGCTCCGTGGTGCTGCTTGGTGCAGATGGGAAATTGTTAGCCCACCGAGGTGCAGCTTCCAGAGTTCAGTGTGTGTGGTTGAGGAGGAGGAGGAGTCGTAATCAATCACGGCCGGCAGCCGCCTGGCGCCGGAGCTGCGCTCATCCGTTGGCCTCTTCCCTCCCCAAAGTTCTCGACCAGTCACAGAGTAGTATAGTAAGCAGTACCTGCTGTATTCGTAGGGAGAAAGGGAACAGAGCGTACCGTAGGTAGTACTCTGTACCTGCCCCAAGTACCTACACTACAACCCGGAGGTGCCTGCCTGGAGGACTCCTGGGAGGAAAGAGCCCTGGAGAAGGGACGGAGGGCTGAGGCTGGGGTGGGCTGGGTCGGGCTGGGGCCGAGGCCGAGAGTGAGGCGCTCCCCGGCTGAGCCACAGATCTGGGACAACTTCAGCCAATCCCAAATGTTAAAACGGCGGCTCGCCGCTGGAAATAGACGAAATAGGCCTCAGCCACGCCTCGTCATCGTTCTTTCTCTCACTCTCTCACGCTACTTAGTAGAAGGACGGACAGGCCTTAAATGGGGTACATCCTGGGGTACCGGTACATGACGGAGTCTGAGAGCCCCCAAAGGTCCGTCCGCTGTACCTCAACTGCATAGCACTGTCTGCCATTCTGCGTTTCTCTAGGTGATGGATAGATAATACTGCAAAGTGAGGTGCTGGTGAAGCTGCGGCGGTGCCGCCTGCTGATCGAGCGCAGCTGCGCAAGTGCGTTCAGCAGAGTGCTGTCGCAATCATCTTCATCTCGATTCATGTACTTGCCTCATTGCGTTGCAGTTGTGTATGCGCGGATCTCCGCCCGAAGACATGAACGGCGACGGCTACGGCGACTTCGAGACCCAACGAGTCGTCACCGGAGAGATTGCGTTGCCGTTTGGTCTTCGCACTCGTCTTTCGCCTGCCAAGATTGCGTTGCTCCGTGGAGTGGAAGATGCCTCAATCTCGGCCTGGCGCTGCGGACGAGGTACGGAGCAGGTAAGAGGTAAGGCATGTGGGAGGCGACGGGATTTATCGATAAGACGTTTGTCGCAGCATTCGTCACTTCTGCTCCGGTGAGCAACAGCCCTGTGGACACCTGCTATCGTTGTCGTCGTCGTCGTCTTCTTCGTGATGGACAGAATCTATCGAAAAGTAGCGGTACCTGAGAAGCTAGGTACCTCACGACTTACGTACCTCCCCCGTGCTCTGCTGTACCTAAGAGCCCTCTGCTTCACCAGCGATCGGTCTCTCTCACTCCTCCAGTCAACCAGTGTCCTCCTAGTCCCGCGGTACCTAGTCGTGGTACGTGCCGGGGCGGATTGAGCGGGATCCACTCTCGACCGATCTGGGTCTTTCCATTGGTCCGTGTCGTACAGCTTACGCGTAAACCGACCATGGGTAGCCAGCCAGAGGAAGGCAGCGTGCGTATGCGACCTGACCTTACGCTGCGCACTCCTCCCGATTTGCTCACTCACCCCCCTCCCCCCCCCTCCCCTCCTCTCCTTCCCCTTCCACTTCCACTTTCCATCGCTTGCCCATGTTCCTCGTCGTCCACGTCCACGTCTCCCTCCTTCCCTTTTCCCTTGCCTCTCCAGTCCCGGTCTCCGCACCTTACGCAGCGTCCTCCAGGCTCTAGGTACTGCGTATTACTGCGTACGTCGCTATTTTGCCTGCGTTGCGACTGCACTGCGCTGCGTATGCCTCTCTCACGAGAGGGCCTACGTACCTACCTAGTGTATCCATAGGTACTTACGGTACCTAGCACCTAGAACCCGCCCTGCTGCGTGTGTGCGTACGCTCTTTATTCCATTCCCCCCTGGGTGGCCCACTTCCACTCCCCCAATCCGCACCCTCCTCTCCACCCGCTACCAACCCTTTCAACACCCCCATCCCCCCCATCCCATCCCTTCCCTCTTGACACCGCACTTCGTCGCCCTACGACTTCGATTCTCGATTTCTACAAACCGACAAGCACCCGACGCTGCGTCTTCGAGATATCCTCGCTGAGCGGCCGCGATCGCTTCGTTTTCGACCCGACTTCTTGGCCGACCCAGACATCCTCGGGCTCTCACTCTCGACCAGACCCGATCGACACGATTCGAAGTTGGGACTCTCAACTCTCGGGCTAGGACCTTGGAAACGCTGCCGAGCCGGGACGCAAGGAAACTAGTACCACGCGGACTCACCACCCAGCAATCCCAACCCCGATCCAGATCAAACCCAGACGGCAACGCAAGGCAAAGGGTCAAATAACAACAACGGCGACAGTGGCAACCGGCGCTGACGAAGTTACGAATCGAATCATCCTCACGACACCCGGCGCTGACGACGACGATCCGTGGTCACCCTGTCCGGCGGCTGCGACCTCCCACACTCATTAACCCTCCTCACCCCTCGCAACTGCCACCACGATTCATCTCCCTGACAACTTTCGGGAGAGTTCGGTCGAAGACTCTCCTTCACCCGTCCCTCCCTTCGACACCCTCGACATCCAGATCCACCTTTCTACCGACGACTTTGACGAGATGGCTGGTCGATACCCGCCCAGCGGACCGCCCAACGGCGATGGCGAGTACGGCGAGGAGTGGGCTCGTGATCTCCGTGTGAAATTCGAGTCACTCCTCCGCGACAAGCGAATGAACGAGTTGCGAACCTCATCCCGTCAGGGAAGCCCTCAACCCAGGGAGCGGGCAAGTAGTGCCAACCTTCGCGGTCTCGCCTCTCCCGGCCCCGGTCGGCCCTCAACCTCCCACAGCCAGACGTCAGCACCCGCACCACCGACACCACCTGCTTACTCTTCCATCCGCCATCTCCCCAAGATCCCAACGCCACCTGCTGCCAACGACCGCGACTCATTGAAATTCCGCAACCTCCTACTCAGTCTCTCTGCGACCCCGACCAAGTACGAAAACCCCGGTCTGTTGGATGAGGCCCTGCAATTGATTCCTCTCGACCGTATTTATGGCGAGGCCGAGGAGGAATGCCAGGTGATGCAGGCCGAGGCTGAGAGCATGGGCGATGGACGCAAGACGACCTGGGGTTATCAAGATTGCGTCATCCGGGCACTTTTGAGGTGAGTTCCTGATGTCTTGCACCGGTGTCGAACCCGTGCTAACGTTGCCGTCAGATGGTTCAAGCGAACTTTCTTCACGTGGGTCAACAACCCACCTTGCCCCATCTGCTTCTCGCCCACCATCGCCCAGGGCATGACTGCCCCGACACCCGACGAGAGTGCCTGTGGTGCGCTGAGAGTTGAGCTCTACCGCTGCTCGCACGGCGACTGCGGTGCTTACGAACGATTCCCGAGGTACGGCGACGTATGGCGGCTGCTGCACACCCGCAGAGGCCGCGTCGGCGAGTGGGCCAACTGTTTTAGCATGCTCTGCCGCGCCGTCGGAGGCCGAGTCCGCTGGGTATGGAACGCCGAGGACCACGTCTGGACCGAAGTCTACTCTGAGCACCAGAAGCGCTGGGTCCACGTTGACGCCTGCGAGGAGGCATGGGACAACCCGAGACTTTACACCGACGGCTGGGGCAAGAAGATGTCCTACTGCATAGCTTTTTCCATCGACGGTGCCACCGACGTTACTCGACGCTACGTCCGCAAGAGCGAGCACTCCGCCGAGAGGAATCGATGCCCTGAGGAGGTCCTGCTTTACATCCTGCAGGAGATCAGGAACCTTCGCCGGGGCAACATGGGCAAGGACGAGCGGTTCAGACTCGAGAAGGAGGACAGCCGCGAGGACCGCGAGCTCCGTGGCTATGTCATCACGTCGATTACCCAGGCCGTCACGGCACTCGTTCCCGGCATGCCCAGCCCTTCGACCAGCTCTGCCCCGACCCAGGCACCCCCGAGGCGCGACGATACCAAGTTGCCTGCTGAGCAACCCGGCCGCCAGACGGGATCTGCCGAGTACCTCGCCGCTCAGGCCAACGCGAGGAACCAACAACACCAGTTCCACCCTCACGACCCGAACCACCGCCGCGATCTGCCTTGAAGTGTGAGCGCACACCTCGCGACCTCTTCATGCACATGGCGGCAGCCATTCCCGACACCCCGCCGACCTGAGGCCATTTCTTCTGCGGCCTGGCAATATGCGCTACTTTTTTCAAGATACCCAGCGGATGCCGGCCCTCCCCCTCTCGGCCTCAAGGTCGTCGCCGTTCACCTCCCACACACACAGGGTGGGCGGCATTTTGCACGTTGGTGCAGTACCAACCAAGACAATGATAATATTTTCTATGTCTAATCTACCTAAACTCGATACATCTAAAAAACCCCGCATCATAGACCGGCGCTCCGTCCCTACATACCACAACCCACCACACCCACGACTCCGTCAACCACCACTGTCACTATCATCCTCTTGATACCCCTTGGGCTCCTCGGGTTCGGAGTACGGACTGTATCTACCACACCTCTTTTTTACGTCGATTCTTTTTCCTTTGTTCACAAAAATCCATTTGGATATTCGCTGGAAGCTGGCACACGGCGCACTATGGAAAGGCAGGGCTTGCCTGGTCGGTTTCTATATACACCCACCCCGCGCGCCACGGGGTCAGAGGGAAGGAAGAGAGAGAGCCGGCGGGCCAGGGTCGCAGCCACGACGGCGCGCCCCTGCATCTAGACCGAGCTCCTCTCAGAAAGGGGGGCGTTCAAGGAGCTACATGTGTGCTGGCTTGTCTTGCATCTTGGTGTGTTTTGCATGAGCGACGACGGGTTACCCAGATGAAACTTTGTATCTGGCTGAACGGAGTTGATGATTGAAGAAGTTTCAATATGCTTTCGATGTGCCATCTGCTCGCGTACCGTACCCATTACGAGAAATCGTCATGTGTGGTTTGGCACCGCGAGCTCGGAGAGCCAAGCTCGCAGGAGTAGAAGCAAATTCAACACGTTCCAACTGTTCAAAACAGATTATGTGTGCATCATGCGGTGATCCATTTTATCAATCTGTCGGTGAGGCCTCATGATGCCTCAGGTGAGGGGGAGTGGTGGGTTCTCGATGCACCTCTGCAATCCACGATTCCACAGGATTTGACGCAGATGTCGTCTGACTAAGCGGGATACAGGGCGAAGAAACCAGGGGGTTTCTTCCACTTCGTCCAATGTTTTGCGTTAAAGGTATGGGTTCTTCCCGCCCGCCCGTTTAATTCTTGTTCTTGGCCTTATGGACCCCCGGGTTATGTCCGTCAAGGACGGACGGTCCGCCGTTGGCTAGCTTGTGTCGAACCCTCCGCTAGTTTTTCTACGGTCGCCGGCTTGCGGGCGGATGAGCGGGCTTGGCCGGGCATCGTGTCCTGAGCTTGGCCATTGGCCGTGACGCACAGCTAGGCAAAATGCCCTCTACGATCCATCTACTGCTCGTTCTCCTGCTTGGAAGAGTTGGAAGAGGAATCAGGAATTGAAGGGCGATGGGAACGTAATCGGGTCTTGGCAGGGTGCCGTGTTGTGGGAGTGTTCCCGCCTCAAGATCATCAGGGATCGAAATTGCGATTTTTACGCTACAGAAGAGTACGCTACGGAGGTTGGAGCTACCCATGTACGTGAGATCCAGGGCAGCTTGCCGCCTCGCAGTTTGCTACGGGGAGATGAGGGGATCGTGTGCCTCTTACGATGCGTCTACGAAGAGGGGTTGGGGGAGAGCATGGTTTGCGTTAGCCAACCGTCAATGGTCTTGCAGTCTGGCAGGCGAGTGAAAAAAAAAAAAAAACCACAGCAGAGGCAAGAAAAAAGGCGGAAAGCCGGCCGCCGGGTTGGCGCCTTGGCAATCCGGCAGTGCAACTGCAAGGTGGGGTGGGGAAACTGACGGTTCAAAGGTTCCAATAGAACGAACGATGAAAGAAAGGTCGTCGGGTGCTTACGAAAGGGAAAGAGGACTGCCGCGGGAATCGGTTCCCGAGGGGGAAATCGGCGGCGAGGCGGCGATGACACAGGCGCCTTTTCCGCGCGGGTAATGGACGGAGGGGCACGTGCTTTGGCTGCCGCGGGCCAAGATTGGCAAGTTCCTGAAACTGGAGAGGATTACGCAAGACTGAGGAAAAAGGAAAAAAGGACCTATCAAGGACTTGATTACGGACTTTTGGAACTGCCCGAAGGGGTGGTGGGGGCTGTCAGTATCAGTGAAATTGATGGTGGGTTTGATGGTTCTACTGTTCGGGAAAGGAGCCAAGCCAGAGGAGTGGTAGAAAATCTCCATGTTTGTGGTCTTCTCAATTGCGTTGGAAGAAAAAAAAAGGCCTCGAGTTCCCCATCCGTGGCAAGGCAACCGCAAAGCACGGACGGAGAACGGGAACGACCCACGGGGGCCGCCGACGACGACGACAAAGTCACAGCGAGGACTGACGACGAACGTGCCGGGATGTGGGGGGTTTAGCAGCTCTGTGGATACCAACCAAAAGAACTACACTAGCGCCGTTCCGAGCAGATGATTCGTAACTGTCACCAATGACTAAGAAAACAAGGCGCTGTGTTGGTCTCGGTCTCGGTGTTTTGGCTTAGATGAAGGGGCGTGTGTGATTGTCTCGATGGGACGTGGGGTCGTTTTTCTGGTGACGAAATGAGCCGTTGCCGTTTGGGCAGACGCGTTTCTCTGAGATGGGCTTGTTTTCTCGGGTGTATGGGGGTAGTCCGAGATGATCGTCTTATGAGGCTGAAGCTTACCTCGGGACATGACTGACATCACGAGCTACTGATCTGAAGACGTGTCGTTGGGATTGAATGAGATTGTGGCCCGAAAGCCGGTGGAGCGGCCTTTGTGGAGCGATGCCGTGGAGAGCAACTCGAAAAGGGGCCAGGGTTAGGGTTTTCGATGACAGTCAACCACTCTTGGGTGGTCACGTTGATTGACCCTGTCGCATGATGCCCTCCAGCTTCAAGGATGCTAGTTGCTTATTAGTCGATTCTGTTTCTAGGTAGAGCTACACAGTGCCTGGCAATGGGGTTAAAGAGAGTAAGCTTGGTCCAAATTCCCTCCCCCCCCCATTTATGTTCCAAGCCAAGCTTCGGAGCACGTCGTAGACTGTGAAGGTTGTTCTAGTCATACGCCAGCAATCAGTTATCGCCACGTGGTTAAACCGGGGTAGGACTGATCCTCTCACGCCTCGCTGTCCGGCGTATGTATTTCGAGGGGTATCAAGATTCGACCCGTATTATTGTCCATACGGTGACTGCCGTTCATGAATAAGTCTAGCCAAGTTACCTCCATCTCTTCACGAGTAAGGGATAGTTGAGGGGTCTTTGCAAGTACATGTACAAACACGTTGGCTTGATTGTGATGCCGCAAAGAATTTCGGACTCTGTGACGCAAATCCGGGTTCCGCATTACCTTTCACGCATCGGCTTAAATGCTCGAAAAGACGCGATAGTGGAAACAATGCTGCAATTCCCCCCTCTTGAGTGATGGCTATCGGTGGAAGCTCGGGGTCAATATCGTCATCCATTCGACTGAAGTAGCCGGGAAGCTTCTCCTGCTGTGCAAAAGTGACGTGCAATGCTTGTAGTATCTCTCGTATCAGACTCTACTTGCGCTCGAGGCCGAACGGAATGCGACCTCGTTCCGCACCCGAGCAAACTTTACCATGTGTACCTCGGACATCAGTCTGAAAAGGCCCAGAAAGTCGGACGGGGGAAAGTCGCAACCATGAATATTTCCTAGTCCCTGAGAAATGGGACCTTGTCATGTTATATCACCTGCCACGTCGTCGCGCGCACTTCCAGATTTACTGCCGAGTCCGTCCCGCGGGGACTTTACGACTCGTGTCGGGGAGATAGAGCTCTAACCACGGCGCGACGCCGGGCGACGATCTCGATTCGGCCAGTCGCATCCGACCCAATGGTCAGCTGACCTCCAACTTCTTGATGTCAATCATCAAGACCCGCGCATCATGCCTAGGTAAGCAGGTAAGTCAGCGGCGAAGTCGTGTTTGCTAATGCCGGGCCAAACGGGCAGCTACCGCAAACCACACCCAACTCTGCCTAAGTATGGCGCCCTAGGGCAGAAGCAAATGTTTCCGATTGAATGCTGCAAGAAGTAAAAAAAAAAAAAAAATCTCGGCACCATTTCCCGTATCCCACGGACATTTTCCCTGCGATAGTTGACCGAGCACTGCAGTTTTCGCGGGGTTTACGGTATGAACCCACCCGGCATATCCGCCGGGGAATGCGGGGAGAGCCGTCCCAAACCTGGAGAACGTTACAAAGAAAACACATGGAGCAACAGGGAAAGGGGGGGGGGGGGGGGGGCATAACGGATACAGCTACCTATTAAGTAGAGAGAGTTTAAAAAGGTCTGCTTCGTTCTACCTTTTTCCTCCTATCCTAATAACCTCTCCGAAGCGAAAACTCAAACCCACGGTTCTTTGTTGTACGTACTGCGTTCCCCCGGACTGTTTATATGTTGAAGGGAGAGAGCTTTGAACACATTCCAGTCTGTTACACCACACCACACCTCCATCGCACTCGCATTCCTTCCTGCAGCCATAGTTGACGCGTCACGCTGCGACCGACGGGAGACACAGCGACACGGACGCAGAGCGCAGGCACGCAGCAACCATGGCCGGCCACTTCCGCGCCTCGCTCGCGGCCCCACCCCGAAAATCCTACCCCGACCGGCCCCAGTTCTCCGGCTTCATGAAGCCGTGCCGGTTCGAGGGCGAGGCGCGCAACCTGGAGATCGCCGGCACCGTCCCCGCCGAGCTGGACGGCGCTTTTTACCGCGTCATGCCGGATCCGCAGTTTCCCCCGTTCATCGAGAACGATCCGGTGCGTCTTTTTCTTCTGCCAATTGCACGGTTGCATCTGGTTGACTCGGTGTTGTTGCAGTGGTTCAACGGCGACGGGAATGTCTCGGCGTTCCGGTTTCACGACGGCAACGTCGACTTTCAGCAGAAATTCGTACGCACGGAGAAGTTTTTGAGGGAAAGGGAAGCCAACAGGGCACTCGCTGGTACGTCTGCAAACCCAGATCTCTTACAAAGAAGAGTCACGAAACCATCCCGGATAAGCTGACACAGCCAAGGGAAATACCGCAACAAGTACACCGACGCGGTCGAGTTCAAGGTCCGCACGACGGCCAACACCAACATCCTCTACTTCAACAAGTCCCTCCTCGCCATCAAGGAGGACGCCCCGCCGTACCTCATGGACCCGGCCACCCTCGAGACCATCGGGCTGTGCGACTTCGACGGCCAGCTGCCGAGCACGACATTCACGGCGCACCCCAAGACGGACCCAGCCACGGGGGAGCTCGTCTGCTTCGGCTACGAGGCCCGGGGCGACGGCACGCCCGACGTGTGCTACTTCAGCATCGACGCGGACGGGCGGTTCAACCAGACTGTCTGGCTGGTTGCGCCCGTAGTTGGCATGATTCATGATTTTGCGGTTACTGAGAACTGGGTAGGCTGGCTTTGGCTTCCTTCGATGTATCAGGGTTTCTTCGTTGCTAAACTACTGTTAGGTCTTGTTCCCCATGATCCCCCAGATCTGTGATATCGACAGGTTAAAGGCCGGAGGAGAGCACTGGCAATGGGATCCCAACGTGCCCATCTACATTGGCGTTCTTCCCCGTCGCGGGGCAAAAGGCAGCGACGTCAAGGTAACAGACCCCTTCTGCCTGACAAAGAAGTCATCTAACAACTCCTTCCCAGTGGTTCCGCTCCCCAAACGCCTTCCCAGGCCACACTACAAACGCCTACGAGACCCCCTCGGGCACCGTCGTAATCGACCTCCCCCTAACAGACAAGAACGTCTTCTTCTGGTGGCCCGACGCGGACGGCAACGCCCCTGACCCCCGCGAGATCCGCGCCGACTACGTCCGCTTCGAGTTCGACCCGACCTCGCCAGACCTCAACCTGCCCCCGCCGACGACGCTCCTGAAGCGCGACATGGAGTTCCCGCGCATCGACGACCGCATCGCCACGAGGCCGCACCGCCACAGCTTCTTCGACATGATGGACCCCTCGCTCGGCACCGACTTCGCCGCCATCGCGCCCGTGCTCGGCGGCGGGCACCCGCTGTACAACGCGCTGGGGCACCTCGACCACGCCACGGGCGGGCTGGAGGTGTACTACCCGGGGCCGACGCACATGGTCCAGGAGCCCGTGTTCGTGCCGCGGGGCGAGGACGCGCCCGAGGCGGACGGGTTCGTGCTCGTGCTGGTGAACAACTACAGGACCATGTCGAGCGAGCTGCACGTCGTCGACACAAGGAGGTTCGCCGAGGCGGCGGCGGTGGTCAAGGTGCCCATGAGGCTGAGGCACGGGTTGCACGGCAACTGGGTCGGCGCAAAGGAGTTGGAGTAAGGAGTGTTTTGTTTCTGAAAAGTTATGGACGGCCTTGTGCACGATATCCTGACTAATTTACGTTGTCGGAACCCTCATGTTCTCAAACATACCCCTCGTGATTGAAAGCCTGGACTTGAGGACCTGCTAAGCTCTCTGGTCATGCCCTCGGCTGCCTCAAAGATCCACAGTCGACCCGATAGGACCAAAGCGAATGTTGGACCATTCGACCCACCTGCGACGAGGTTAACCAGAGTTCTATCAGAAGTGAAGGGCCGACTTACGCTTTAGATCGAGTCTCCACAGGCGGCGACGGGACTCCGGGGTTGTAGATACAAGGCCCCCGCTCAGCGCCCGGATAGCCCGCCTGGTCAATGGGATAAGTCGAGTCGAGCCACAGGTTCAGGGCGTAATACTAGAAAACACACACCAAGTCAGTCCGAAGCCATGTCCACGGGAGGAGGAAGGGGGGTTACTGACGTCGTACTGGATGGCCAAGGCCAGCACCAGCGGCTGGCGGAGGAACTCGTTCTGGTAGTAGAAGTCTCCCATCTCCGAGAAGATGTCCCTCTCCCCAAACACGACGGACTGTGTTCGGCAGTAGTCTCTGGTCAACCCGTTCTCGTCCGACAGGCCCGGTATGGTCGGCGAGGGGGCGTCGATCCTGACGCCGTCCTGGACGAAGAACTTGCTGATCTTGTCCTCGGCGAACTGCGTGACGACACTGGGACACATCATCGAAAACGTCAGCGGAACTATTATCGAGAGTTCAACGAAAGAAAAGACAAGGCCCGTACGTGAACTTCTTGGTCGTGTCGACCGTCTTGCCCTCGCCGTAAAAGTCCTTGGCCCCGACCCGGTACGGGTTGTAGTCGCACCCCCAGATGTCGCACGTCGGGAAGCGCTCGAAATAGTCGCACAGCCCGGGCGGGCAGACGTGGTAGTTGTAGCTACCGTAGTTACAGAGCTTCGACGACGTCTGGAAGGCTTGGCTGTTGGAGTTCCTGTTCGAGACGAACGAGAGACACGTCAGCTGAAGGCTTCTCTGCTTGAAGAAAAAGGCACGAGCAAAGCATTTTTCTCTCACCAGACGTCGAATTGGGGGCAGCATGCTCCCCAGTCTCCCGCGCCGAGGGTAGGTTGATAAGGGCTGGGAGTCCAGCCCTCGATGTTGGCCTGCGAAGATCAAGTCAGTCAAGGAAACTCGAATCCCCCGGTTCATATACGACGAAGCTTCAAGAGGAAAACTCACCTTGCCCCCAATGAACCGCTGATACCGCGTGCACGTCGCATCGCAGTATCCCGTGCCGTACTTCGCGCCGGCCTTGTTCCCCTCGAACCTCCCCATCCCCCCATCAGCATCCATACCCAGAAAGTGCAAGGCGCTGTTCACACTACACTCCACATTCGACACATCAACGTCGAACGCAATCTCGTTCCCTAGCGGCGTGAACGTCTGGTACCGCTCCCCGTCCTCCTCCATCAAATACACCCTCGAGTTCTCGTTCCACCCAAACTGCGACTCAACCGTCAACCTCTGCCTAATCGCGCTTCCGTTAGTCGTGATGCCGAACTGCCCCCCATAGTCCGCGCCCTCGAGCGCGCACCGCTCCGCGCAGGACTCGGCCGTGTCGCACTGGTCGCGCCGCCAGTCGTTCCCCGTGTAGCAGTCGCTGAAGCCGTCCACGACGTGGAGCCAGCGGAAGTCGGCGTCCAGGGTCACGCCGCCCTGGACCGTGGCGCAGGCGCCCGGCGCGGTGCAGCGCTTCCAGGTGAGCTTTGGATGGACCTCGGATTGGACGGTTCCTGCCTGCTGCGCCGAGGCGGCGGCGGCCAGGAGGGCGGTTATGAGGAGGTGGCGCATCTTGTTGTCTTGGGGACCTACGGACTCGAATGTGAGGACTTGACTGGGTGATGGAGTTGAGGATATGATGTACTGACAAGACTGAGCATCTTTCGAAGTTATATACGACCAGGCATGATGCGATCTTTTCAGCCGTAGAACTTTCCAAATCAATTTCTGGGCCGCTCCTTGGCTACTGCCCACCGCATAGAATGAACCGTCTCTGTTGTCGGGCGCAAATGTCGATCATGTGCGAGGCGGCCAAGATGCCGGCGTTGCGGAACGTCGTCCTCCGTACGGAAGTCGATATGAACATACTGACGTTCCCGTTGCTTACCGCATACATGATGGCTGCTTGTGAAGGATTCGGACGTACCCGAGACCAGCAAATGTGTACGACAAAGACCCTTACGCCTCTGACATGCATACTGACGATGAAAATCCTGGGGAACTATATGCTTGGCGTCTTATTATGACACCTCTCGAAGGCGGGATGAACGCGCCATCTACGGTTGTTCTTTGAGAGATTTGTTTCCTAGTCTGGCACCCTCGAGGGTCGCGTCAGCTATTTGGGGGTCTTGGCGTTGAAGTCTGGTCTGGCCAAAGATGACAACACCAGTGACCGACATCGTCTGATTCGCATCACTTCATGCTTCAGTGACACACTCTTTTCTCATATTCGCTCACATTCTGCGCCACGCTTTTGGCTCACTTGATGACCTCAAATCTTCCTTGGAGGAAATGTGTTTCCGTCTAACGATGGACTTATATTTCGTTCTACTAGCGTTCGCACTTAGCTGTGCTAGAACGAACAGACGAGCTCCATCTTACCATATGATCACATATTTGCTCACGGCACTATGAGAAGCTCTTCCAGATTTTTCTATTCATGGTTTGACAATTCCTTCGCTGATAACCTAGTTGAGAGGAGACAACCGGTTAGCAGTTTCAGGTACTTATAGAAGTAGCATAGCGAAGGGGGAGGGGGCGGCTTTCCGCATCCTGTAGCAGGCAGGTTCGATCATATCCTGTATTAGGACTTCACTGATACACCTGATACTTCCTCCTGAGCATCAATGATTGACAGCGGTCGAGCAATTCTCTCCATTCCACCTCAACACGAATGTCGATCCACCAATTCCCTCAACATGGGAAAAAGGGGGGCACGTTGAAGAGTGGTTACACAAAAGCCAACTCAGACTCCATGGACTACAACAACAGCCTCTGTGTAACTTAGATACCCTGCAGCCGCCTCTCGGCGGCGCAGAATGCCACCCATTCGAGCGCAAGCGGACTCCCAACCGCCGAGCCAACCGGTGTTCGGGGACCATGCAAGTCATCCTCGCCGCCGCTATTCGGTCCCGGTTTAGGGAATTCCATAGAAGAAAACATCGATATAAGTCAATACATAAGAGTGTTCGTATTCTCCTGGCCGAGTCCTTGATTGATCCCGTAGTCCGTGCGATGATACTTGTCAAGTGAATTTTCGCCACGCTCACCTTCCCAATTTCCCACATCGCGGTAATAATCACCAGAGCCGTGTCAAACGGATTACACTTCTTCCCCGGAAAACAAGGCTCGCACGGATAAACCCCAGACATCACGTCAAGTTTACAATAAAAAGTCTAGCTGCTGAGTTACCTAGCAAGGACATCCTATGGAACAACCAACAACCCCTCGGGATTCGCGCCCGCCGCAGCCGCCGGCTCGCGATGCTAATAAACCCCGTGAAACCCCCCCAGCCGCCGCCGGACAACCTCTCCGGCGGCAATACTTGCGGGTAACAAGGGGCCCACGAGGGAAATCGTTTAAACATTTCAAAACATTGGGAAGGGATTCCCGTCGTTGGCTATTCAGACGTCGCAGCACTTAAACTTCAAAACCTCGTGGCATTGCAAGCAAGATTAAGGTAGGTCCCAAAGGTAGCCGAGCACGCAAGCAGTAGAGGCGAAGTAGGTATTACGGGTTTAAGCTTGAAGTTGCCTCCGTGGCATCGCCGTTGACATGCAATACATACTGAGGCGAGCAAAGGGACATAGTAGCACGATGTGATCGAGAAATCGCATTGGCGAACGTTCAGCAACATCTGAATCTGATTTCGTTTGGATAACTCGCTCGGGGGGTATTCCTAGTAATTAAATAGAAGAGCCTCGTGTATCGTACCCATCAGAGAAGAAAAGAAATAACCCCGTTCCAGCCCGGTCCAGCCCGGTCGAGCCCGAAGGCTGCGGCTTCCACACAAGCCGTGGTAGCGACACGAAACCCCCAAAGACCAATGTCGGCCGTAAACGCCGTGCTCGGTAGCCAAATGATATTTTCCCCCGTGAAACTCCATGCCGTTGA